>JAWRVF010001814.1:0-40714 GCA_036785485.1 Physcomitrellopsis africana | reverse complement strand
CAAGTTTATATAAAAGATTTCTTCATAGGGCTATTACACCCAATACATAAGCCTAATTTCCTCAAACCACTTAAAACATAACAAAATACTCTAAACCCTCATTCCCCGTAGAAAGGGAATTTTTTCCGAACTTCAATAATCCATAACTTTTAATCCAACCGTCCAAATCTACTCCAAATTTACATGAAGTACTGATGTATTCTTCACAACTACCACCACAAATTTCAACCGTCGATTCATTATCAATCTTTAGATATCGCCAAAACCCTAGCAGTAGCTTTAAACCCTTGTTTACAAACATCCGTGTACTAAATTCTTCATATCTCACAATCTAAAAGTCCAAATGCTATGAATCTTTGATGTATAGCTTTTTAGCACAATAATACACCTTCTTGGAAATTTTGAGACAAAAATTCGTCCAAAAACTTAAGATATGGCAAACCCCATCACTATCAACAAAACGGCCTACTTACTGCCTTGGAATTCAATCTGCTGTCTTTGACTCCCAATAACTCCTTCTTTAGGACTCCAAATGTAGTAATTCTTCCATATCAGGTGTAGAGCTTGAAATCCCCTCTCTAGCCGCACCTCTCGATCTCCAAAAGCTTTCATACAACTCCTCCAATCCTCAAAAGAGTGACAGTATGTCTCATATTGACACCTTATCTTCAAATGGCTATAACTTCTTTATCCTAACTCCAAATCCTCTAATTTTTGTACACAAATTGTACCCAAAATTCTAAACTTTACAATCCTAGTCTTTTTTTTCTAATGGCCTCCTTGAAGTTGCCGAAACTCTTGTTAAGGTCGCGGGCAGCCTCCTCAAATTCCATTGGGCATGGTGTTCGACCAATAGGGATGAAGTTTCCCATTCCTTGCCTTCATCCGACCATGCCTTCATTTCATCCCTCCCAATTAGCCTCCTACTAGCTTATATTTTCATCCTTAGGTTCCCACCTTCTCTCAAGGCTTCATACTAATCATTTAGATCTTATAATTTTTAAATACCATAATCAAAACAAGTAAAAATAAAATAAAGTTTCTTCTATCAATCCCTTTAATTTATTTTATTAACCATTCTAACACATATCTAAATTTATAAACATATTATGATTTTTGAGTGGATTTTATATACTATAAGCAATTTTAGTACGACAGCGTCTCCAATCATTGTATACGGAGCACTTTTCAAAATCAAGCATTTCTTAAGTTTCTCACTATATGTAGGTGGAAATGTTTGAAATGTTAGATATTGGATCAATTCACCATATTCTGGGGTGATCACGTCGACGACAAATAATTCTGCATGAGGAAGTGCATCATTGATAGGTTCGTTACCGAATATATTGGACAATCGAGATAAATGATCTGCATTGGCATGTTTCTTTTCTGGTCGAACATTAATAGTAAAATTAAATTCTTGAAGGAATAACATCCACCGAGCAATGCATCCACTCAATTGAGGTTTATTAATCATATACTTAAGAGCATCATGATCGACATGAAATATAAATGAGTAACCAAGCAAATAATGCCAAAATTTTTGGACAGAATAGATCATGCCCAAGGCTTCCCGTTCAGTTGTAGTATAATTTTGTTCCGCAGTTACAAATTGTCGACTAGCATAATAGATGGGATGATTCAAATCCTTTTGATCTTTTTGGCTTAACACGGATCCAATAGCAACATTCGAGGCATCAACATAAATATGAAAGGGTTTTGTCCAAGAAGGTGCAACAAGTACTGGTGCTGACACCAATTTTTGTTTTAACTCTTCAAACGCAATTGTATATTCTTTAGTCCAAATTGGACTAGATCCATTCGGTGGCGGTTTCTTTAAGAGATTTGTTAATGATTGACATATTTCTACAAATAAATGAATGAATCGCCTATAATAGCTGACATGGCCTATGAAACCCTGAACACTAGACACTGTTTCTGGCTTTGATAAAACCAATATACAAGTAACATTAGCGATACCAACAACAGAAATGATATGTCCCAAAAGCTTTCTTGATAGTACGCCAAAATTGACACTTCTCAAAATTCAAAGATATCCCATATTTATCACATTGGTCCAAACAGTTACCAACACGTTCCAAATGATTCGCTGTTGAACTGAATGTGTAAAAATCATTTAAAAATATTTCCATCAACAATCGTAAATAATCTTGAAATGCTTGGGTCATTATCCTTTGAAATGTAGCCGGGGCATTACATAATCCAAATGGCATTACTTTATAAGCATATGTGCTCCAATCTGTAGTAAAAGTAGTCTTCAATTGGTCCTCTTCTGTAATTTTTATTTTATTATAATCCAAGAATCCGTCCAAAAAAGAATAACATTCATGCCCAACTATTGCGTCTAGTATACTATTTGTAAAAGGTAAAGGAAAATAATCTTTCTTGGTAGCCGCGTTTAATTTACAGAAGTCCTGACAAATACGGATTTTTCCATTTTTCCTCGGTACTATCACAATTGGTGAAACCCATTCACTATACGGGATTGGATATATGAAGCCCACGTCTAATAGTTTATCTACTTCTTCCTTGACCATGAGAAAATATTTTGGATTAAGACAGTGTTGTCTTTGATGAACTGGTGTAGCATCTTCCTCTAAGGTAATTCGATGCTCCCAAATTTTGGCAGGAATACCTTTTAAATCTGCATACGACCAAGCAAAAGCAGATTTATGATTTAAAAAAAATTCTTTTCAATTTCTTAGCTCTATACCCGTAATACCGGTGTATACTTTGATAATTTGGGGTGTTTCATTGGAACCCAAGTTAATGGATTGGTACACAGGTTCCTCATTAATCCTTGGATTGATTTGCCCCTCCTGCTCTGAATCCTTCATATAGGCCGGCAAATTGGACTTATCCAATTTTGGTTCCAATGTATCAATTTCATTTACCGCATAATTATTCATCCAGTCCGCGATGACATTGTCGGAATTTACTGCATCCTCTTGATCTAAAAAATATTCCTCTGGACCTCTATACTGGTGTAATACGCCTGGCTTTCGCATGTGAGTTGGGTCCTTATCAACTTGCATCACATTATTAACTTCGTCATACTCTGCCTCAAATTGGCCCTCATCTTTAGATGTTGCTTCTGTGCCCCTAATTTGCGACTCCTTATGATATTGAACTGGGTACATCTGTAAAACAATCTTGTCATTACCCTCCCCAATAGTTAATGTACCACGGCCCCAATCATTCCTAGCTTTGGCTTGATATAGCCACGGCCGACCCAATAATATTGGATATGATAGAGTGGAACTCTGTGATCGGAAAACAATATAATCAATTTCATATGTAAGTCCCGCGTTTACAGTATTAATACTCCGTAAGATATCCATTGGTTTTACCCTACTATGATCTGCCATTCTCAATACCAATGTCGTGGGTATTAATTGTTTTAAATCCAACTCCTCCATTGTATCGGCGTTCATTAAGTTCACACTAGAGCCACCATCCACTTGAACTCTAGGAATGAGAACACCATCAATTGATACATTGATAGTTGATGCTCCTGGATCGGGATTCAAACTAACTTCATGAATTTTTTTATTATGAATTCTATGTCGTATTAATGAGGAATTCAATGTAGAACGGCATTTTGGTGCAACTGCTAACAATTGCTTCATGGTAATAGAAGGTTTAATTTCATCCAAATCTTTCATAATATCATATGGTTTCATATTGGCAATGATTCCCAAGGGCCTCTTCTTTTTCATGGATTTTAATTTAATCCCTTGAGATAATTTTCTTATGGAGTTCGGAATTAGAAGTGCTGCATGGACTTTGTTGTAATTCGTGTTCATAAGAGGATCTTTTATTGGATAAGATGGCTCCCGGATCTTCGTAGATATTGGTATTGGTTTCGGTTGAATCATCATCTCGGGGCTAAGATTATTCTCGAGTTGCACAGACGAATTGGATTCTTGCGTTGGTAATTCTTTTGATATTGGTGTTAGATTTGAAGCATCATTCAATGATTGATATTGGTCCGTTGCAATTGGTGCTTCCATTTTTTGAATTGGATCTTTTCCCTTTTGCTGGGCCTGAATAAGTACTACACGGATGCATTCTACCCGATTTACCAGAGAATCTTGTGGTACTCGAATATTGTCTTCCATTTTATTTTGCAGCTGAATACGCTGATCTCGGTTATTAACATTAAACAAAGCGTTGCACTGCTGGTAAGTATGTCCAGATTGCTTACAATTTCTACATATTGGAGCGTAATTATCACTGGCTCTAGGATTGGGACATTCACTAGCATAATGTCCTAGCTGCCTGCAACGATAGCATCAAAGCAGTCTTCTTCCTCCTCCATCTGGTATATAGGGCGTCTCGTCTGGTATATATCGGCTAGGCTTATTTCAGGTTTGATAGGTAAAGGATCCCGGTCGACCAGTTGGTATTATAGGATCTGAAATTGGGTTCCAAATAGGGAGATATTGGGGTTGTCCTTGCTGATTTTGCACAAAACCTTGGGAATTGGGATCACCTTCTTGGTTATATTCAGAATTTTAAAAATTATAGAAATTTCTATTTTGTTTAATAGGACGATTTCCATTCCAGCCAAATCTAATTCCAATCTGAACTTGATTAACATCCCACGATGTTAGTTGAAGCATAGTTTGATTTCCTAACTGATGTTGCCTTCTTAAATTCTAGCAATTTGTTGTTACATGCTTACCTCCACAAAAGGTACATTGCACCGTCATTTGAAGTAGCGAAGGGCACTCCGTTACTAAATGGCCTTGCCTCTTACAATTACTGCACCAAATATTGGGGCGTATATTAGTCGATTTATGCCTCTTTTCCTTATCCTTTGCCAGATTAACAGCCAACTCATCCATCTTCTTTGTCAAAATTAACAACAAAGTCTCATTCGGATCCTTTGATACTAGTTTGTTAGAAAACTCTTTTGTAGACATTGGTTTTTGATATGGGGAGTATGGGATTGTAATTGTTGATGGTACAGCCTGCAATGGAATAGCATTCACTATCCCTTGCGAGTTAACACTAAGATTTGCACCGTAGTCAATTGTTCTTGGGTAACTGTTCACTATTTCATTCTAGGTTGGTATTTGATACCCTCCTTGAGATGGAATCAGTGTCGCTTCTGTGGTTAAGAATTGATCATAATGACATTCCTCCCATACCTTAGCTCGGTCAAATGAGGCAACCACAGTCGCATGTTAGGCCTCCTTTATAAACAACTTCAATTCTGGTGGGTATAGTTCGTTAATCAATATGGATATAACAAATGAGTCCGGCATTTGATTATTTGGCCATTTTCAAAGGATATCTGCTACTCGACCATAATATAACTGCACCGGTTCTCCCGGTACCATTTTGCTATTCATTAATCTTTTTCTAAGACGTTCTTCAAATCCTATTGGTCAAAAATGAGTCAAAAATGTATTTTTCAATGGCTTAGGACTATCACAGTCTGGCCCTTACTGCTATTGTCCGAATCAATTTATACTTATCCCAATCGGTATTAACCGCTATACAATCGACGATAACCACTTTTTCTAACTCCCTTATCCATGCTGCCTTCTAAACTGACCATTTATTGGCTTCCTGCCTATTCTTAACTCTACAAACTATGTATTGTAAATCCTAAATTTCCTACCCATTCTATAGTAGGTTTTACTAGTCCTCAAAGAAATTGCTTATGACCTTGAACTAGTACCTTTGTTGTTGAAACATCCCATCTAAAGATCTGATCTTCATTGTGGCCTTCAAAATATTTTCCAAATAAGATCTTGGATTTAAAAAGATTCACCTTTTCAATTTCAAGCAATATTACTAAAGCTCAAGCATTAGAATTGAGACTTGTATGGTTGAGTGTTGTTCTTAATGGCTTCAATCATAGTCATTCTTGGCCCTGAAATATATTGCCTTCACTTTGTTTAATTGCAAGCTATGAAAATTGCACTGATTTGTTTGAAACTTAAGTATATATTTTTTTGTTAAATCTTTCAATATTTGAAGATTGGACATGGTGACTAATTTGCTTCTACCACTCGATTCTATCTTGAAGCAAATGACTGTATATTAATGAAGATATTAGTTTAACTCTTCCTCTCTTATGAATAATTCTCAAATTTAATATTTATCAAGAAATTATCATCAAAGAAATTTAGATTTGTGAGAATAGAATCAATAAAATTCTTATACCTTTTGAAGCATATTAGCAAAATTTTTGGTCAATTTTCATATGTGTTTATTGATATCATAGCCGTGCCAATGAATAAGATATTTCAATTTGCTCCACCTTTGCCGTGAATCTAGCACCTTTTCAATCTTCTATTCTTCATGATTTTTGATTTAGATACTAGGCAGCAATTATTGTATTCTTCTTGGAATATACAACTCTCTATAAGGCTCCAAAAGAGAGACATGAAAAAATGGATGTACCTTCCTAGAAGATGGTAATTTAAGCAATACGCTGTCGTGTTGTAGTTCGGCTTCTATGTGAAAAAATTGTATATGTATATTTAATGTACAATTTACTACATAGCTAAATGAGAGCTATATCAGTGGACTTTTATTGGTTATAGAATGTGATTGGGTTGCTAGTTTAGAAAGGATCTATTAAAAGGATTATTATTAAGATTTATGTGACCTTATTTTCTTTTAATAGTGACTTTTGAAATTAATTTTATATTAATAGTAACTTGTATATATCTTAAGTCACCTTTGTTAGACATTGGTGATCCTTAAGATCTTATTTACTTCTTTTATTTGGTACTTAAAGTACAAAGTATGTAAATCTTATAAGAAGGGTTGGAAAAGGGTCTTTAGTGTAAAAAGGGTAGTTTGGCCATCCATGTGGATGAATAGAGGTGGATGATAGAAATCTCTATTCTAATTGGCCAAAAATCATGCCCAATGGGCTTCAAGGAGGCTGCTCGAGGATTTATTAGGAATTAGGGTTTTTTTTTCAAGAGGAGTCAAACATCAGAGGCTAGGATCATAAGGTTTAGGTTTTTGGATCTGATTTAGGTGCAAATTTTGTTTGATTTGCACTTTTTATGAAGAAGTTATAGGCGCCCAAAGTGAAGGTGTCGATTTTGAACCTACTGCCACTCTTTTGAGTATAACTCGCGCATACAGAGTGCAATCAAGAATTGGCGACTGGGATTGAAGAGAGCACTTTCACGGCTACACTTGCTACATATGGCTTGATAAAATCTAAGCTAGATTAAAGGAGATATTGTGAGTTGAAGTTAGTGCTTACAAACTTAAGGGTAGTAAGTAACCCGCTTACATAGTGGTTATATTTTGAGCTATATTTTAGGCAATTTGATAGATTTTTGGCTCAAAAATTTCAGGAGTGTATATGCTTATGTCACAAGACTATGTAAAAAAAATTTGTGGCATTAGAATTTTGGGTTTGTGAGATATAAGGAAAATAGTGCTCGGGTGTCTCTGAGCTAGGGTTTTAAGCACCTGCTAGGAATTTTGTGATATCAAACAATTGGAAATGAATTTATGGTTGATTATTTCTTATAATGAAACTTAAGAAAATTATCTACACTATAAACTAAACTTTATAGAAACTGAATGGTTTGATCAAGAGTTATTGGACTCTAAAGTTCAGCAAGAAATAGGTCTTTGCGGGTGAATAAAGTTTTTGAACAAACTTACTTGAATACAAGAGGGTTTACATATATAACTTCTCTTTTGTGAGATTTTTGTATTATTTATCCTTTTTATCGAGGACAAGCGACCTATTGGATTTTGCCATCAAATTTTAAATAAACTCTCCACAGCCAGATATCCAGTGTATTCCCAGATAGAAGGCCATGTCATACGACAACGCCATTAGATTAATTTGCTTTTGGATGAAAAATGGTCCTAGCTTCTAATAGTCCAACTTATTGCTTAGTTGCTTGATCTTCATATTTTGTCAAAAAAGCCATATTTTATCTCCAATATAAAAAGTAAGTGGTTGATTCTTGAATTTATCTGCAGATGCCTTGTAAATATCTTAAATTGCTTGCAATTAAAGCTTCAAGGTTGTTTGTTGTTGTGATAGATGCTTTGCAAATCCTTCAAGTGTTGGATTGTTGTTCTTTGGCATATTTTATAAATCTAGCTTTAGATGATATCCATAGTTAGAATAAAATGGTATTTGTTGAATTGAAGCATAAAGAATATTATTATATGTAAATTCCACTAACAATAAATATAAGATCCAATTGTCTTATTTATAATTGATGCTGCATCTTAAATATTGTTCAAAAACTTGATTAATTTGTTTTTTTTTGGCCATTAGTTTGAAAATGGAAAGCCACAAAAAATTTAATGTCCACCTTCAATGTTTCAAAAAAATATCTTTAAAACTTAGATATGAATTGAGGTCCTCAATTAGATACAATATCATCCAATAGGCCATTATATTGATATATGTTGTCGAAAAAGAGCCTTATTGTTTCTTCACTAGATGTTGTCATGTGGCATGATTTTCTATTTGGAAATACACTAGGTACCTGGCTATAGAGAATTTACTTGAAATATATTAGTAAGAGTCCAATAAGTAATTTGTCTTTAATAAAAAGGACAAATAATATAAGAATATTACAAAAGATAATTTTTTTTGATAAATCTCTTTATATTTAAATAGGTTTACACAAAAAGGCTCAAATTGCCACAAAACCTTTCAAAACCTTATTCACCGGCAAGGACTTATTTCTTTCTAAACTTTAGAGTTTAATAACTCTTGATTCAATTGTTTAGTTTCTATAAAATTTTCTTCAAAGTATAGATAATCCTCTTAAGTTTCATTATAAGAAAAAATCAATCATAAATTTGCTTTTGATCATTCGATATCTTAAAAATCCTAACAAGTGCTTAAATTCCTAACTCAAAGACATCTAAGCACTATTTTTTTCATATCTCAGAGACACCCGAGCACCATTTCCACTAGTCAATCGGGGTCACTTATTGCCTTTAACTTACAAGCATTGATTTAAACTCTCAATATCTCCTTCATTCTAGCTTGGATTTCATCAAATTGTATGTAAAAAGCATAGCCAAGAAAGTGTTCTTTCCAACTAAGGTTGCCTATCTTCTATTGCTCTCTGTACGCACAAGTTATGCCCAAAAAAGTGACAGTAGGTACAATTTCAATACTTTAACTTGAAGCAGCTATATCTCTTTTATAAAAAATCTAATTTGCACCAAAATCTTATCTTCAAAATCAAACTTGCTGACCTTAGTCTCTGATGTTTGACTCCCCTCGAAAAACAAATCCTAATCCCTAATAAATCCTTGGGCACCTTCCTTGAAGCCCATTGGATATGATTTTTGGCCAATAGGAATAGAGACTTCTATCATCTATCTCCATTCATTCACATAGATGGCCTAACCACCTTCTTTCACACTAAAAATCTTTTCCAATCTTTTTTCTTATGAGATTTGCATAATATGTGTTTTAAACACCAAATAAAAGAAATAAACAAGATCTTAAGGATCACCAATATCTAACAAAGGTGATTTAAGATATATAAAATTTATTATCAATGTAAAATCAACTTCAAAAGTTACTACTAAAAATAAAAAAAAGATTATATAAACCTCAATAATAGTCTTTTTAATGGATCTTTTTTAAACAAATAACCTAATTATATTTTGTAATCAATAAAATCTACTTTTATAGCTCTCACTTAGTTATGTGATAAATTATATATTAAATATATATGTACAACTTTTTTCATATGATAGCCAAATCACAATACGACAATATTGTCTTTTTATAAAGAATAAAATGAGCCATCTTTGTGAGCTTATCAACCACCATAAGGATGCTCCCTAATGAATTGGATGGTATTAAATCCATGATGAAATCCATTTAGATAGAAGACCATGATTGTTTTGGAACAGGTAAGGATTGTAAGAATCTATAAGAGTGATATTGAAGATTCTTGGACCTTGAACAAATGTTATAAGAGAGCACAAAGTCTTTTAAAGCCTTCTATATTTGAGGCTATCAAAAATCTTAAGCAATAAGTTCCAAGGTCTTATTAAATTCAAAGTGACCTACAACTAGGAAGTCATAGTAAGTTTGAAGAACACACAATTGTATTGGTCCTTATGGAATATACAAATATTCTTTAAAATATAGAAGGTCTTTCTCAAGCTTAAACTTGTTAGTATTTTTATTGAGACGATGCTTGATATCAAGGGCCAAAGCATCATTATTAGTTGTAGTGCGCAGTTTATTAAAGAAATTAGAATCAATAAGTACCAATGTAATAGTAGCACAAATGCAAAATTGCTCCAATTTAAACAAAGTTGCATATTATTGATCAAACACTGTCTTTCCTACCTTTGGTATAAGATATGATTTCTTTGATAAAGCATCAGACAACCTTTATTACTTTCTAGGTCAATAAGTGATGACAAAATTAAATTGAAATAATAATATATTCTATCGAGCTTGGCGGTAATTAAAAATTTGAGCTAACATAAAATATTCTAAATTCTTATAATTTGTATATATAATCATAAGATATATTATTCATTTAAGAAAATGATGCCATTCTTGAAAAGAATCCATAATAGCAAGAAGCTTTTTATTATGGATTTTATAATTAATTTTAATAATAAAAAAAATTTAAAAATAAAATGCAACAAGATGGAATTTATTGTCTATATCTATTTGTGAAAATACAACCTCTAGTGCAAAATTTGAAGCATCAATTTTCATGTAGAATACTTTTATAAAGTTTGAATGCATCAAGATTGGAGCTATGATAAATTCCATTTTGAGGTCTTGAAATACCTTCCTGCTTGAGGCCTCTATTCCAACTTATCTTTGCATGTCAATTAAATAAGAAGAGCGTCAACTTGAGAGTAATTTTTTATAAGATCCAATAGAAGTTAGTAAATCCAAGAAAATATTGTACATCTCTCATACTCTTTGAAATGGCCCATTACATAATTACCTCCACCTTCTTGGGATCTATCATCAAATCCTCAATAGATACAATATATCTCAAAAAATTTATCTTTAGTTGATGAAATACATATTTCTTTGAATTGGCATATAAACCTATATCTTGCAGCTTTTGGAATATCAAATTTACATGTTTCTTATGTTCTTCCAAATTTTTTGAGTAGATCAAGATGTCATCAAGATAAATCACCACAAACTTGTCTAGAAGCTGTCAAAGATATAGACAATAAATAGATATAGACAATAAATTTTTTGAATATATTATCAAATCTTTTGGATGTGAATGCATTTGTGAATCCAAAGGATATGATATTATATTCAAAATATCCATATCTTATTTAAAATACGGTCTTATATTCGTACCAAGTTATATGCTTCACAAAGATCTATCTTAATATAGATCTTGAATTGGCTAAGTTGTTTCAAAAGTCTTGAGATTAATGGTAGCAAATAACAATTTTTCACCATTATCTTATTCAATCTTCAATAATCAATGCACATTTGCAAGGAACCATCTTTCTTCTTCATAAAGAATATAGATGCATATACTAGAAACTTTGAATGCTTGATGAAATTCTTTGTAAAATTTTCATCAATATAATCCTTCAATGCTAAAAGCTTATTTTGAAAAAGATTATAAATTGGACTAAAAGATGGTTGTATTCTTTTTTGAAGATCTATAATACAATTATATGGTTGGTATTCTAACAATATCTCAACCTTCTTCTTTTAAAAAATATTTTAAATTTTACTATATTACTTTGAAATACTTGCTAATAAAGTCATATCTTTTTTAGTTGAAATCATATAAATAATAAATGATATATTTTCTTTGGTCAATCTTATAAAAGTCCTTGCTCCAAAAAATAAAGGTTTATCAACTTATAACTTTTTATAAAGTTTTTTTATAGGAATTTCTATTAGAAATGTTATTCTTCACGACTTCTAATATATAGAAGGATTATACTTTTTCAACTAAAAAAGTCCAAAAATAATAAAATTTGAAGGAGTCTTAATAACATTGAATACAATTTGGCTGCTATGATCTTTAAATGACACCTTTATAAGCATTGTTTCATAGATTATACTACCAGAGAATAAGAATTGTCCATCTATTACTTCTATATGAACAGGTTTGGATTTTTGTACTAGAAGAATTTTATGAACCATAGCAAACGCTTCATTTAAAAAATAAGCAGCTGTCCCTAAATCCAACAAGGCGATTGTTTAGATCTTCTGAGGGCCAAAACATAAAAGAATTATAAATCAATGAGTAAGTTGAGCAAAAAGAAAGGAATTTGAATAATTTTGTAATATTGACTTGTCTAGCCGCATGGTCCCTATTATGATTAAACATCTTAGTTTTTCTAAATAATTGCACTTCTAATTTTTATGATGTGTCGATTTTGATTCTTCAAATAATTACCAACCTTGTGGCCTTCTTTGCCACAATACAACCATAGACCTTCTTCCATTTGATGCTTTTTTTCTTTTGGACTAAAAAGTTTAAAATGTATTGTATCAAGTTATATATCTTTTATTTCTAAATGTGAATTTAGAATGCTTGCTAATGAAACAAGAGTGTGTTGGATTGTGTGTTGTCTTGTTAAAGTCCATAAATGTTGGTCTTGTGTGTTGTCTTGTTAAAGTCCATAAATGTTGGATTGTGTGTTGTCTTATTAAAGTTTATAAACTATGATCATATTTGCCTCGTAAGCAAGGTGCCAACTGTCACAAATGTAAGATAGCAGATTAACAATGAAACAAAGAAAAGATTTTAGAATTAGAATAATTTCAAGAACAAAGAACTGGATAGACAATAATAAGTACTGGATCCAGAATAAGAAATTAGATTGATATCAAGAAAAAAATAACACTTTGGATTGCTTCAAGACTTTTCTTAGCAAAACTAGGGTGCTCCTCAGTCTTACCTCTTATTTATACTACAAGGCCTATGTCCTATTGGATCTATCAGAGTCTTCCAAAATCTTCCTCAAGATCTTTTGTAGCTTTCTAGAAGTTTGAGGAAGATTCTAGAAGACTCTAAAAGTCTACGAGAGATTTTAGAAGATTTTAGAAGATTCTAGAGGATTCTCGAAGACTATAAAAGATTTTTAGAAGATTAAAGAAGATTCTAGAAGGTTCTAGAAAGCTATAGAAGATTTTAGAAGACTATGGAAAGTTTTAGAAAGTGATAACTTAAAATATATTTGTGATATCACCTCCCCTTCTAGCGACAAGTTTCATAAGGAGCCAAAGCAATTTGATAATCAAATCACATACGTAAGAAATCAAAAATTCATTGGGCTAACAAAGCAACATATTCCGTCTTATGTTTATTGGTTATTGGTTCAATAAGGCCCTTGAGATGGCGTTGATGACCTCCAGATATAACCTTTGTTAAACCAATGTCCCATCCAAGAATTTTTTCTTTGTTGTGACCTTCAAAACATCCTCCAAACATGAATTCTGGTCCACCTGGAGTCACCCTTCCAACTTCAAAGAGTATTATCAAAGCTCGGGTATTTGAATCAAGATTTTTGTGATGAGGCGGTATTCTCAAAGACTCCAAATGTGGCCTTACTTGACATTGGAATACTCCCTCTTTGTTTTGTCTATGTTCTTCAAACCTAATAGCTTCTGAAAGTTACAATGATTCTCCAGTTGCTTATATGGCAGAAGAATCTTTTGACTCTTGTTCTTACAATTTCCTTGAAATGCAAAGATTTGACATAATAACTAATAAAATTCTAACAAGATCTATTTTATCTTAGAAAAAATACAAGTGCAAGTCTTGGCGTGGCTCTCCTCTTTTTATATTGGTCTTCTATTGTTAATAGAAAGTGTCATTTAGAAGCCAAAAGGTGTTGCTATCCACAAAAGCTTCAATGGCAATTGAATCTAGGTTTTTTAGAATATTGTTGATAGAATTTGTAAACTTTTTTAGATACATTCTTGAAATTGTTTGAAGGTTCTCATCTCCTTTTGCTAACTCTATAGTCCTTCTAATAGATGAAATATTCTAATCGTCCATGTCTTATATGCAAATCCAATATTTCATCTATTTCATATTTAAGTTTTTGATTGACTTCAATTGGGATTGGTGGTGGAAGAATTCTTCCAACAATATTTGATTTTTAATAAGTTTCTAAAAGCAAGACATGAAAGACTAGATGAATACACATGCCACTTGGTAGTTCAAGATAGAAATTTATTGGATTTACTTGATGTAGAATTATAAAAGATCCAAGTCTTTGATAGTCTAATTTTCATGATAGTCGATTTGTTTGTATATTTTGTCGAAGTAGCCAGACAAAATTTTTTACCTTGAACTTTAGTTGGTTCTTATAATGAATATTTGCATAGTCTTTATATTAGTCTTGAATCATTTGCAGTTGAAATTTTAGTTCTTCATAGATGGCTTTTTAGTAGGTAGCTTGATTTTCTACGGAAGGGCTTTCCACATCTTCAATTTAGAATGGATATGCTCTCAGGTGATATCGATAGTTTGAGAAGAATTGAGTTTGCTTTATCAAAGAATATTTAGAATTATTATATGCAAACTCAGCCAAGAATAGAAGGTCCGTCTAATCATCTTTTTGACAATTTATATTGCAACAAAGATGTTGTTCTAAGATCTAATTCACTTGTTCTGTTTGACCATTGGTCTAAGGATGATAAACTGATGAGAGGTTGATCTTTACCTTCAAAAGTTGAAATAATCCTCTCCAAAAATTTGATACAAATTGTAGTCCTCGATCTCAAATAATGTCATTTGGAAGGCCATGTATTCAATAAATATTATCAATAAAAAGCTTGGTTGTTTCTTCTTTAAAATAATCTCGTTGCACAAGATAAAATGAGCCATCTTAATAAGATGGTCTACCACCACAAAAATTGAGTCTTTTCCATTTGAAATTCGGAGGTTTGTAATGAAGTTCATAAATAATGATTGTCATAGGCCCTTAGGAATTGAAGAAGTCCATATGGTTGGTATCTTGGAATCTTTGCTTAAGCACAAATTTCACATAATTAGATGAATTCTTACACCAATTTCTACATTTGAGGCCACCAATAGTGTCTTGATAATAATTCCAAGATCTTATTGAAACCAAAATGTCTAGCTATTGGAAGGTCATGTTGTACTTGAAGAATTTAAAGTCTTGTAGGACTTAGAGGAATATATAAGAGATCCTTGAAATACAACAATCCATCCTCAAATCTAAAATTGTTGTTTTCTTCTACATGTGTATTTGCCAAATACTCTCTATAAACGGATTTGTCTTCATTGCTTTTTGGATTTTCATCTTGAGAGTTATATTTATATAAGTAGATATTGTCAATGACTTCAATTATAAATTAGATGGCTTCAATATGAGTGATTTTTGTTAATCCAATATAATATCTCTTATTCTTGACACAAGATATGAATGTCAAAAAAGGACATTTAGTTTCCCTTGAAGTTTTTTGGGATGATATATAATCACAAAATTGAATTGAGATAATGACATGCTCCATCGTGCTTGTCGGCGATTCAAAACTCAAGCACTCATAAAATATTCCAAATTTTTGTGGTTGGTATATATCATGATCTTGTGTTGAGCCCTTTGTAGCAAATGGTGCCACTCTTCAAAAGCATTAACAATTGCCAATAGTTCTTTGTTACGGATCTCATAATTAATTTTTATAGCTGAAAATTTTCAAGAGCGAAATGCTAGTGAATGTAGTTGACCATCATCACCAATTTGAGAGAGTACAGATTCAAGTGCAAACTCTGAGGCATCCGTTTCTAGAATGAATGGTTTTATTGGATCTGTGTGGACAAGTATAGAAGCTAAAGTGAAAAATTCTTTTAGCTTCTTAAATGCTTCTTCAGCCTTGTCATTCCAAATAAATTTGTCCTTACTTGTGAGTTGCATTAATAGAGCCGCAATCTTGGAATAGTCTTTCATGAAGATTTTGTAAAAATTTACAAATCCCAAGAAACATTGTACATCTCTAATTGATGACAATTATTTCCATTTTATGACAGTTTGTATCTTCTTTGGATCCATAGAAATTCCATTTTTAAAAGCAATATATCCTAAAAACTTGACTAATAGTTGATAGAAAGAGCACTTCTCCAATTTGTCATACAATCCACTTTTTTATAATTTTTTCAATACCTTATGTACATGATATTTTAATTCTTATTCATTCTTATTTTAGATTATTGAGATTATTGATCATAAAGACCAAAGGCTTAGGTATTGGTAAAAAATTTTGATAGCATATTACAATACCATTTTAATATTTTCAAATATTTTAATCTGAGAATTGAATCTTCATTGATCAAATAATAACTTGGATTGTAATCCAGCGTGGAATTTGTTGTACCAAAAACAAAGGTATTTAGAAATTTGCAATTGCGAAGCTATTGTAACCTCAAGCCCTAACAACAAAAGACTTTAGCAATTGTGGTTCAAACAAAATTTAGGATTTATATCAACTATTAAAATTTTAAATATATAACTTGATTTTTAATATTATTATTATTATTATTATTATTATTATTATTATATTTATTAATAATATTTTTATTAAAATAATTAGCTATTTTATATATATATATATATATATTTAAATAAATAATGTATATATAATTTAATTAAAATATATTTATTTAATAATTATAAAATAATATTAATTATTAAATTAAGAAATATATATATTTTAAATAAAAACAAATGATTAAATTAATAATTGTTGATGTTTTAAATTTGCTATAGAATTTGATTAAGTTTTTATTAAGATTTTATTAAGATTTGATTAGGATTTTTTTAGAATTTTATTAGGATTTTATTAGAATTTTATTAGAATTTTATTAAGATTTATTAGCATTTGATTAAGATTTTATTAGGATTTAAATAAGATTTTATTAGAATTTGATAACAATTTATTAAGATTTATTTAGAATATATTTAAAATTTTATTAATATTGGATAGGATTTGATTAGGATTTTTTTAAGATATCTTTAGAATTTTATTGAAATTGGTTAGGATTTAATTAAGATTTACTTAAGATATTTTTAGGATTTTATTAAGATTGATTAGAATTTAATTAGGATTTATTTAAGGATTAATTAAGATTTGGTTAGGATTTTTTTACAATATCTTTATGATATTTTTTATTATTTCTTTTAGATTTCTTTAATATTTCTTCAAAAATTTTATTAAGATTATTTATGATTTTATTAATATTTCTTTAAGATTTTATTAGGGTTGTTAGGTTCTTAATTAGTTAAAAAATATAAGTTTATCTTCCACAATCAAGTATTTAATGCATTCTCAAACAAAATGATACGTAATACAATAGCAAAATCTTTGTCAAAGGATTCTAAAGAATAAATAGAAGATATATCAAAAAATAAGAGTTTAAGGGATATAAGGAATATTGGACATTAATTCACCAAGAAGACATTTGAAGAATTGAAGATTGGATCTGATGGTTCTTTATTGCCAAAAGGAATTATATATTTTAAAGAAATACTTACAAAATATAATAAATCATTTGCCTTTGAATCTCATGAAATAGGATGTGTAGATTTTAATACTGTAGCTCCTATAATTATCTTTACAATACCATATGTATCTTAAAATTTAAAGCCAATTTTAATATTAAAGACACATTTATCTAAATTGGTGTATTTATTAAAAGAAAAGATACAATTGACAATTTTACAGCCTTTTTTTGCTCTATATTTTAGGCATTGATTTATAATGCCTAAAAAAAATTAATTAGTATGATTTATCTAAGATATATAGTTAATAAATGTGATAATTATTAAAAATATAGGTAAAGGACCTTTAACAAATAAATTTGTTGAAGCGTTTGCAAGAAGGGTAATTTATTCAATGGATGATTTATATTTAGGCTATAATCAATTTCAACTTATACATAGAAGTAGAAATATGATAACAATAAAATATCACCTAGACTATTTAAATGTGTATTCTTCTACAAGCTGTTATTAATTCAATTGCACATGTAATAAATAGAATAAATAAGATATTAAGAGACTTCATTTCTAAAAATATTATATAATTTTTAGATGATATTCTTATCAAAAGATGTAAAGAAGAAAAAAAATGAGACTTTAGATAAGAGGGGGTGTTGCAAGTATATTGTTGATCATATATAAGATTGTAAAAAGATTTTAACTTGACTTAAAAAAATTCATCTTATACTATTTAAAACAAAATCTATATTTAGAATATAAGAGATTGTGATTATTAGATATTTATATAAATTTTATGGAAGAAAATTAGATCCAAGCAAAGTTGATGCAATTCGAAGGATGAAGAAGACATGTAATCCTTTAACAAAAGTACATAGGTTTTTGGGTGCGTGTGTATTTTATCATATATAGATTCTTCATTACGCTTATATAATAGATTTATTATATAAGTTATTACGTAAAGATTATTGATTTAAAAGAGAAGAAAAATATACTAAAGTAATGCAAAGGCTAAATGTGATATTATTATTACTTCCAATTTTAAAAAGAATTGATTATGAATATAATAGACAAGTAATTCTTATTATAGATATTAATTCTATTGAATGGACTATAAGTTAGGATGATTTATGTTGAAATAGATTTGTAATTCAATTTGGAGCTAAGATTTTGAATATTTGTTAATATGCACATTTACAAGTCAAAAGAGAGCTATAGGAAGTTATTTTAGCTATAAAAGCTAAAAAAGACTATTTGATTGGTATAGTGGTAGTAATTGAAATAAATTGCTTGCCATTGCTTGGAATGATTATTAATTATATAACACCAAATATTACAATGCTAAGATGGATTGTCTATATCAAATTGTTAAATCCAAAATTTAGGCATGTTGTTAGAAAAGATAATTTAATGGCAAACATATTATCTCAAGCAAGATATGATAATGAAGAGAAGATGATTGAAGACATTGATGTTGTTGGAATAATATTTTACTTGGTTTTAAATCTTAATAAAGAAGATAAGTTATTTTTTGAAGAGCTTTATAAAAGAAAATTATTTGATATTAGTTATTACTTAAATATCTTGATTAAGCAAATAAATTCATCTACAAAAAAATTTAGACAAATTAGATATGGATTTTTGCTTCAAGAAGGTTCTTACACAAAAGACCAAAGAAAGAAATTAGAATACTACAATAAATGATAGGCAATATGAAAGACTGATAAAAATTACTAAAATAATTTTATAATAATCTATATTTATGACATAGAGAAATTTAGGCAACCTTTGATAAACTTCAAGAGTAATATTGGTGGAAAAATATATATTAAGATGTACTTTTATTTATAGAGTTGTGTATAACTTATCAAATATATTCTGATATATGACATCGAGATGATTTATATCCAACATATCTTTTGATTATTTATATTAAATGGATTGTTGATTTGGTTATTATGCCACTTGGATTATGAAAAAATTTAGACAAATTAGATATTTAGCCTTGGCTGGCAAAGATTTATCAAATGAAGTTGAAAGAAGAACACTAACAACAAAGTCTACTAAAAAATTTTGCTTGAAGATATTATTTGCTGCTATAGATGTATGGAAAAGGTCATTGTAATTTGTGGAAAATTAGATGCATGAGAAGCTTGTGATTTCTTTGAAAGGTGTGGAATTAAATTATCATTGGTTACTACTTACAATGTATAAGGAAATACAAAAAGTAAATGTGGTCATCCACCAATTGTGAAAACATTAGTTAAAGCTTGTAATAGGAAGGTGAAAGAATGGCCTCAACTTTTGCCATTTGTATTGTAGACTAATCAAACAGCTCATAGTTCAATAACAAAATACATACCTATTGAATTTATGATAAGTCAAAAACCTATTATACTAATTAAAAAATATATATCAACTTGAAGTATGTTACTATGAGAAGATGAATTGACAAGAGAAGAAATTTTAGATATTAAGATTTGGCAACTTTAGCAAAGACCAAAAGATGTGTAAATAACATTAGAAAGGTTGAAGAAGACAAGATTACAAAATAAGGCTCAATTTGATAAATAACATTGATTAAGGCCTAAAGCAATTGAAGAAGGTGATTAAATTTTGGTCTATGATAGTAGCTTGAATAATCATCATAATACCTTACAAAAGTTTTTTAAATGTTGGTTTGGATTATATGTAATAATAATTTTTCTTAATAATATAATTTATTTATTAAGAGAATTAAATAGAATAAAGTTAAAAATACCAATTATAAAAATGTGAGTAAAGATATTTAAATAATAATATTTAAAATTCAATATATAAGATCTTATTACAAACTTTAATTTTTTAAGACAAAAAGATGGTTTTGATTTGGATAACAAAAATATTGAAGAAGAATTTAATGAAGTCATGGTATAAAGTCAAAAACAATATATAATTTATTTGGTGTATATTAGAGGATGAGTATGTTTAAAATTTATATAGGCTAGGTTTTTGGAAATTGGATTTTGAAGGTTAGTTAAGATTTTTGTGATTTTCATCAATCTGCTAATTAGATTGGAATGGTTCTTTTTTAATCTAATAATTAATTTAATTTTTAATATTTTTATAAAATATTAGAATATATAAATAATATAAAAAGAGCTATTGATATTAGAAGATTGATAATAAGATTACAAAAAGAGGATGGCCAACATTCAAATGGATTAGGAGTTTTTTTTCTTAATTTATAAGTTTAATTCTTTCAAATTTTATATGCTTATTTTCAACTAACAAACTAAGAAGTATACAAATTTTAAATGAAGATCAATAGTTAAATTAATAATTATTGAGATTTTAAATCTGCTATAAGATTTTATTAAGATTTGATTAGAATTTGATTAGAAGTTTTTTAGGATTTTATTAAACTTTTATTAAGGTTGTATTAGAATTTCATTAGAATTTGATTAAGATTTCATTGGACTTTTATTAAAGTTATCTTAGGATTTTTGTATGATTTGATTAAGATTTGATTAAAATTTATTTGAAATATCTTTAAGATTTTATTAAAATTGGATAGGATTTGAATAGGATTTTATTAAGATTAGTAAGGATTTTATTAGAATTTATTTAGGATTGTATCAAGATTTCTTTAAGATTGATTAGGATTTCTTTAAGATATCTTTATGGTTTCTTTATACTTTTTTTAGGATATCTTTAGGATTTTTTTATGATTTTTTTATGATTTTTTTATAATTTTTTAAAGATTTTTTATGATTTCTTTAAAATTTCTTTAAAATTTCTTTAGGATTTTTATATGATTCTTTTAGGATTTCTTTAAGATTACTTTAGGATTATATTAGGATTGTATTAAGATTACTTTAGAATTATATTAAGAATTCAATTAGAATTTATTTAGGATTTTATTAGAATTGTTAGGTTCTTAGTTAATTATAAAATATAAGTTTATCTTCCACAACCAAGTGTATAGTGCATTTTCAAACAAGATAACATATAATATGTCAACACGTCCCAGACAACAATAAGCTATTGGTTTGAACTTGCTAGATTGAAGGAGCTTGACAATTCATTGGACAAAAGAGATTTGAGATTACAAGGAGAAGTTTGTCAACTTGTAAGTGCTTGTCTCTATACATCTATACACCTTGTGTCTGTTCCCTCAACTTTGGATTGTTCATTTAAAAAAACATGTTAAACAAGAGAGTTTCATGTCATATATATCTTTATCAAGAAACGCTGAGTCAATAACTTGCTTAGTGCTCGTTTCAAGTTGAAAGCCAACCAGGAGCTTGTAGAACCGTTTAATGTATTCCATTTGATCTTAACTACATGCTAGAGAACCACAAGTTAACCAGAGCCAAAGAGCAAATGCTCAAAATGCAGTCGAATGGAACCAAGACTAAAGCATGCATCACCAAAACGAGATCATGTCAAATTACAAAAATGCTCATGTTTCTCTTCTCGCTAATGAGCTTCATCCTCTCCTGTGATTGCCAGTCGGCATCGTGGAGCACTATTTCCTCCAACGCCATCATGACGTTGAACATGACGGTATCGGCAGGAGGTATTTTTGAGTTGGATTTCGTTGCTGGAAAGCGGCCCAATCTAACCTCCCCAGTGTACACGCTTGCAATCCGATATGCTCAACCAAAAGCTGTTGAAGCGAAAACGGTCGTTTGGGTTGCTGACAGATCCATGGCTTTGACCGACATCAAGGATGCCTATCTGCAGTTGTTGGCACAGGGGAAACTTGAGGTCTACGACGGTGCCGTCCCAACTCCGAATGTCGTGTGGACGTCCAACACTGCAGACGTAAGCTTTCACACACTACATCTCGTTAATAGTAGCTGTATGTGCACAAAGCTGATTTGACTCTTCAACATTGTGAGTACTCATGTCAACTATGGCTAATACAATACTGGTGATGCACATTTATCATGCAGCTGAAAGTGACCAGTGCAACCATTCTGGACACGGGTAACCTAGTGCTGCAAAACACAACCATGGGGGTGGTTTGGCAGAGCTTTAATTATTCCACAGATATTCTCTTGCCCAATCAAACTTTCCAATCAAACACCACAAATAACACGACGGGAACTGGACTCCAGGAAAGTACACCCTCAGATGGACTCCTACATCTGCAATTAACGCAACCTGGCAGAACTCGTATCCTTGGAGAACCAAAGCGACAAATCCTTCGAGTACCAGTTACTGGACCACGTCAATTGATGGGAAGTTTTCCGAAATCACTGACATCGGAAGGAGATATCGGAGGATTCGACGAACAGGGGCAGAGGGTTCTGATTAGCAGCAAGATCAGTGTTTCCCAGGTGCAAAAAAAACTTCTTCGATTGACGCTTGATAAGGATGGCAACATCCGCTTGTACAGCTGGACTGTGGGTGACGCAAACTGGACAATCTTATGGAAAGCAGTGGATTCAGAATGCACTATTTCAGGGTATTGTGGTCCCTACGCAAGTTGTGATGGGGAGAAGTGTTCTTGCCCTGAAGAATTTGAGCTTGTTGACCGCACAGACCAAAGTCTCGGTTAACGGAAAACGCCCGCGTCATTGTGCAGCACCAGTGCAGCGTATCTGAACACTTTCACCAGGGCTCTAGACCTCGATTGGTCATATAACGACTTAGATTATTTGAAACAGGTAAATCTGTCATACTGCAAACAGCGGTGCTTGGAAAAATGCGAATGCCAAGCCGCTGTAACCTCAAGTCCCAACAGCGAAGGGCTTTGGCAGTTTTGGCTCAAGATGGAAACCTTTCTCGATGACAAAATGCCAGGGAACCGCGAGGCGTACATACGAATTACAAGCTCAAGTGTACAGCCTACAGCAGCACCTCCCAATCAGGACCTCAAAAACATACTATTTTTTATGTGCTAACTTACACTTTCAGTGCGAATGTTGCTATCATCTCCCTGATTACTTGTGCGTGCGGGGATTTCTTCCTTGCTCAGATGACACAGAATAGTAACCAAGGGGACGAATGTCCGATTCTTAGACTCAGAGATTGTGCTCATGACTGCCAACTTTCAAACCAAGATTGGTGAAGGTGGATATGGAACCGTTTGCAAGGGGGTTCATCAAACTCAACCAGAGCCAGATCAGTTCTCACGGGAGCATCACAGTGGCCGTAAAACAGCTCAATAGAAATGATACAGACCAGTCTGAGAAAGATTTTTTCAACGAGGTCGACAGCGTAGGACAGATCCACCATGTGCATCTGGTAAAGCTCTTCGGCTATTGCTCCGAGGCTAACCACAGAATGCTCGTCTATGATTTTGCCGAAAGAGGCTCTCTCCACGCAGCACTATTCAAACGTGAGAAATTGCTTCTAGTCCTGCAATGGCGCACCCGCTTCTCCATAGCAATCAAAACTGCCTAAGGTTTGGCTTACCTCCACAACGACTACAAACAGCGGATAATCCACTGCGACATTAAGCCCGACAACGTCCTGCTAGATTCATCAAGATGGCGGATTTTGGACTGTCCCTCATCCGGAACTGTCACCAAGCAGTCGTGGAGCAAAATTATGCAGTTCAGAGGGACACCCCGAGTACTTTATGCTAAATGCCGGGAGCATCACCAACAAGATGGACGTCTATAGTTACGGGATAATGTTGCAGGAGATTGTAAGCGGCCGGCCCAACTTGGACCTAACTAACCAGCGCTTGTATTTTCCAATCTAGGCATTTCCCAAATTGGAAGCGGAAGAGTTCATGAAAGTGGTGGATCCATCACTGACAGGAATCGTAGACCGGGATGAGGTTAGAAGAGCACTGCGAGTGGCATTTCTGTGCGTCAACGACAAGCCGCACATGCGACCTTCCATGAGCGAAGTCGTGCAGCTGCTGCAAGGGTTTAAGGATGTCCAGCTCGGGGTGCCAAAACCAGGATGCCTTAAACACATGGACTTCAGCACACAGGGAGGTGGTCAAAGTTGCTCAACAAACTCTTCAATTCCACTATCCGCAAAGCAAATGAGTGAAAAATCTCTGATGCAGGAGCAGGAATTGCATGAAATTGGGAGGCGATGGGAGACTCCCTCCAATGGAAAACTTCACTCGAAGGGTTAGGGCTCAATGGCATGGAGAAGGGACTATTGAAATTCCAGCCCAATACAAATCCCCATGGAAGTAAAACCCTAGCCTTCATCTCGCATGAGATCTTTTGATTGCCCTGCTTTTGGTGTTGTGCATTAAAGTGCTGTGATAACAATGTCACATCATGCAAAATCAACACATTGAACCATTCTCTATCAATTTTGTCAAAGTAATGTTTATAAGTGATCAAATTTGACTTTAAGATGCCATGGTTGACGAGTTTTTGACAGTTTTATCTTCACATGATATATGGGTATTTTTAAAATGTTATATATATTGTTTGTGTTGTGATAACTGTTTTCTTTTTTCTTATTACATATTCGAATTTTGTTAGTTGTATTTTCTTAGACAACCAAAGTCACAAATCAAGCTATGTCCATGGATTTTTGGCATAGTAGAATGATTACAACCATCTTTAAAGTTTGAACATATATTTTTATAAATTCTTAAATTCATCACATAAAATGTATTGAGAAAATTACTTCATTAATTATTATACAACTGACTAGAATGATTTAGGTGTATAAGATTAGCATCAACAAATATTATTGACTTTACTGTATCCAATAATTCAAAGATGACATTAAGTTAAAGATATTATTGCAAAAATCTTACAATACAAGCACAATGTATCTTCAATAATTGGTTGTTTTAAAACTAAAGTTGTAAATGCAAAGTTCTTTTTGGTCCTACTATAACATAGTTATAATTTGTATATAAGTCCAATACCAAGAAACTTAATATATACTTATACAATTATATTAGTAGCTTTGCAAAATAATAGTCAACCAAATTCTTATTAGAAATCCATAACATGTTACAAAACAAAGTGATTTAGAAGAAAGTGATTTAGAAGCTTCAAATTATTCTACTCTAAATTAATATTATTTTTACAATACCACTTTATTTCTTTTTCTTTTTTTACTTGTATAAATTTTTTTAAATTATTCTATTTATAAAAAATATCAATAAAATAAAGAATACTTGCCATAAATTAGCTTTTTTTTTAATTTTTTCCATCTCAACCAACATTAAGAGTAATTAATTAGAAAGATAGATACAAAGATATTAAAAAAAAATTACTTATAAGATAGAAATATCAAAAAATGGTTGTTTTTTAAAAAAACTATGAAATATAAAACTATACAAAGAAATTATAGAATCTTAGACTAAAATTAGAATATAAAAATAATTAATAAGACTAATAATAGCTTTAATCTTATCTTTATATGTACTTATTTTTATTTTCTTAACAAGGCTCTAAGCATCTTTTAAGTTAGTCTTTATAAATACCTTTGCTTACTCAAGTTGTTGTAATAATTTTAGAATTCATAATAATAATATTATTTTTAATCTTATAATTGTCTTGTGAAATCTTCATTTATTAATACACATCTATAATAATTCTTATCTCTTCTCATAAAATAGATTAGATATTCTTATTAGTGACTTTGAATATTTAATAAAAAATTTGCTTAAATTTTATTTTTAATATATTTTTGTAATGATACTATTTTAATTTGTAAAAGTTTAAGATTAGTTAAAATAGAAATTATATTATTTCTTCTAATTCATTTGTACAAACATATAGTCAATATTTTAATAATATATATATATATATATATATATATATATTTTTAAATACATTCTTAAAATTTAACTTCTTAACAATCATCTATAAATATGGATAAAGAGGAAACCATGTCTATGAATCCTCTAAGAAGCTTCTCTATAAGATATTATCAAATTAATCTATTTTTATTTATTTCTATATATCTATGTTATTTAGATAATTATTAGAATAAATCTTATGTTTGTGACATTATCTCCCTCTCTTCTAAGCACAAGTTCCATGAAGAGTGGCGATTATATGTTGAAAAAGTCTAAGATGTGTCGAATTATATTTGCCAAATATTTTGATTTTATTCCCTTCAAAGGTAGTTGATAGGTCTTCTCAGCCATCAATAGTGTCTCATATCAAGGCAAGAAGACCACCTTGATATTTAATCATTGTTGAGGCCTTCATAACTTTCTTCAAAAAAAATATTTGGAATACCACTAGAAATAGTTCCTACCATTAAAAATATCACCAAACATCAAGAGTCTCTTCTAAGGTCATGATATCAAAGACGTTGTATCTTGCCATCAATTTAAAGAAGAATATACTATTCTTAAGGATCTTTATTTTTATTCTATCATCTTGAAGGTTGTGATAGTCATAATGTCTTGTCTAATAAATTATCAAACAATAGTTCTTGAACTAAATTTATTAATTACTAATTTTCTATCTTCTTAGTATTAAAAATCTAAAGAAATAACAAACAATGATATAAAATATCTCTATTGAACTTACTTTGCATTATAATAAATATTTATTTCATTTTGATTTTGATAGATGTTGTTAATGCAATGTATTGACTTTGATTGATGTATTTGCTAGATTCCTAGATGGCTCTTATGCGCATTTACTAATATCATATCGGCACTAATGTATAAGATATTTCAACCTATTTAGGTACCGCCTTCAATTTAAAACCTCTTCCATTTCAAATTCTTCATTATTGTCCACTTCTATAGGAGGCAATGGCATTTTTTTTTTTTTTTTTATATTTATATCTTATATAGCTCAAGCAAAAATACATGGAATATAAGATGGATCTTCATAGATTGTTGTAGATATAATCAATAAGCACCTAAATTGATCTATTTATAAATTAGAAATGATCCAAGCCTATAATAATCCAGCTTTTCATAAGCACAAATAGTCTTAATATTACAACAAAGTAGCTATACCTTGTCACCAATGTAGAATTAAGGTTGTTTCTTACAATAAATATTTGCATTTGTAGAATGGGTAGGAATTTTAGGATTTACAATACATAGTTTGTGGGGTTAAGAGTAGGCAGGAAGTTGATGAATGGCCAGTTTAGAAGGCAGCATGGATAAGGGAGTTAGAAAAAGTGATTATCGTCGGTTGTATAGCGGTTAATACCGATTGGGATAAGTATAAATTGATTCGGACAGTAGTAGTAAGGGCCAGACAGTGATAGTGCTGAGCCGAGGTAAGCTTGGTGCTACCTCTTGTTAATTTTTAAGAGAAGGATATTAGATAAGTGCTGAATATTGTAAAGTGCAGTTCTGTAATAAAGCAATGAAGGAAAGAATTGATTTATAATGAAAGATTGAAGATGTACTGATATGCTGAAATATGAGTGGAGAAATATAAGTGAAAAATTGGAAGTGGAGAATTGGAGATGTTTTATGAAAAATGAGTATGAATGTGAGAAAACTATACTACATTGAGTATTGAATCAAGGGTGACCCACGAGAGGAAGTTCGTGGAGTTTGGATTATGCGAAGTAAATTATTAGGAGTGATAGTCAATTTCGGAGTATTCTTATGTTTGGAGTATAGGATAATTATGCTATATTTTGAAATATCGCAGTATTACATATTGTTGTCATAAAGAAGGAGAAGAGGAGAGGTAGTGAATACTTGAGTTGGATTATTGCTTACGATATTTTATTGTTAACAGAATTATTGGTAGTATAAGGGAGATACTGAAACAAAATTGGGATATTTTAGTGTAATCAAAAGGCAGTTAGTTGTGTAACTCTAACAATTTAACTCAATACAAATAGTCTTTCCCTGTGTTCGAATCCCCCTTTACAGATTTACTCTGGACAGTATTGGTAGAATAAGTAAGACGGACGACAACAATAGCATTGGTCTTTTGTTATTTTTGAGTTTCTTTTAATTGTGCCTTTATTATTGCATGTAGCTCTGACAATTAATTTGTCAAGTCTTCCATTGTAAAATTATCAACTTTTAAAAAGTCAAAAGTATCAAGTCATAAAGGATAACTATAATTGATAAAGAAAGGTGTTTATTAAGTAGAAAAATATATAAAATTATTGTAAGCAAATTATGCTAATGCCAAAAAAATTGTCCAATCATCTTGATGATAATTAATAATATACTTCAAATACTATTCTAAAACTTGATTTATTTATTCTATTTATCTATCATTTTGATGATACAATGGTAAAGATAATTTTATGCCCACCTTTAATGTCTTGAAAAGGATTCTTCAAAATTTTGATGCAAATTGTATTCCTCTATTTGATATAATATTCCTTGATAATCTATAATAGCAATAGATGTTATTAAAAAAAAAATTAGTTATTTTTTTATATGTAATAGATTTTATATATGGTACAAAATGTATCATCTTGGTGAGACAATTCAATCATGAATATAGAATCACACAAACTTGAAATTAGTAGATTTGTGATAAAATCTAGAGAAATAAAAAAAACCATTGCTATTTTGATATAGATAATGGTTGTAAAAGTTTGTAAGATTGATAACAAAGAATTTTTAATCTTGAACAAATATCACATGATTATACAAACTCTTTAACTGCCTTTTTTATTTAAAGGCACCAAAAATCTTTTGATATTAATTTCAAAGTCTTATTATATCCAAAATATCCTACTATAGGGAAGTTGTGATGAACTTTAAGAGTACATAATGGTGATTAACCTTTTGAAATATATAAATATCACTTGGCATTAAATAGATTGTTTTTGAACTTGAACTTGGAAGTATCATAAGACTTAGATGAATTATTTTTAATATTATGAATAAGAGGATTTGAAGACATACTTGATTAGACTTGCTTGAGAAAAGTTGAATCAACAATCAATGTTGATTTCATTACTTAAAGATGAAATTATTCTAGCTTTAATAAAATCATTATTTTTTAATTAAAAATTGCATCTTCTTCTTTTGGACAAATCTTATTATTTTTCTAGTCAATAAGTGATAATAAATTCAAATCTTGACAAAGATATGCTTCAACAAGCTTAGCAATTATTCAAAACATGCGTTGATATGAAATATTTGAGATTATTATAATCCAAATACACAATAATTGAATTAGAAGTGTCTTCTAGATAATGATCCCATTCTTGAAAAGAATCTATGATTATAAGAAGTTCTTTATTGTAGATTTTTTAATTAATCTTAATTGCTGAAAAAAAATTTAAATAAAAAGCTACTAGATAAAATTTGTCATCTACTCTCATTTGTGACAATATCATATTTAAGACAAAGTTTGATACATCTATTTCCATAAAATATATTTTGAAAAAATTGACGCTCTTGTATTACTATTCAGCTATTATGTGAAAATATTATATATATATATATATAGATTGTGACCCTTCACATCTTGTTTATTTTTTTTATTTGGTATTTAGAACATGTATTATATAAATCTTATTGGAAAAACGATTGAAAAAAGATTTTTAGTATAAAAAAGAATAGTTTAGCCATCTATATGGATGAATGGAGATAGATGATAGAAGTCTTTATTCTTATTGACCAAAAGTCATGTCCAATGGACTTCAAGGAAGTTACTTGAGGTTTATTAGGAATTATAATTTTTTTTTCAATAATATTTGAACATCAAAGGCTAAGATCAATAAGTTTGGATTTTTAGCTATGGTTTTGGTATAAAATTTGTGTAATCTAGATTTTTTATAAAGGAGATATAGGAGTTCAAAGTTAATATGTTGAAATTATATCTATTGTCACTCTTTTGAGCATAACTCATGTGTACAAAAAGCAATAGAGGATAAGCAACTAGGATTAAAAAGAACACTTTTTTTGACTATATTTTTTATATACGGCTTGATAAAATCCAAGTTGGAATGAAGGAGATATTGGAAGTTGAAGTCATTGCTTGTAATCAAAGGATAGTAAGTGACCTTATTTTACTAGTGGTTATATTTTGAATTATATCTTAGGCAATTTGATAAGTTTTTGGATCAAAATTTTTAAAAGTGTATATGTTCATGTCACAAGACTATATACAAAAATTTTGTGGCATTAGAATTTTAAGCTTGTGATATATGAAAAAAATAGTGCTCAGATATCTTTAAATTAGGGTTTTAAGTACCTACTAGGATTTTTAAGATATTGGACAATTAAGAGCAAATCTACAATTGATTTATTTTTGTGATGAAGCTTAAGAGTATTATCTATACTTTGAAGAAAATTTTATAGAAACTAAATAGTTGGATGAAGAGTTATTAAACTCTAAAATTTGGGAAGAAATAAATCTTTGCAGGTGAATAAGGTATTGAAGGTTTTTATTGCAAATTTGAGTTTTTTATACAAACCTACTTGAATATAAGAGGTTTTATCAATATAAATTTTCTTTAATAATATTTTTGTATTATTTTTCTTTTTTATTAAAGACAAATCATTTATTGGAATCTTGCCAATAAATTCCAAATAAATTCTCAACTAGGTACCTAATATATTTTCAGATAGAAGATCATACCACATAATAATACAATATAAGATTGGTGTAGAAGTAAAAGCTTTCTTCAAAGCTTCAAATGGTGCTTTTGCTTTTTTATTCCACTCAAGTTTTTTTTATAAGTTAAGCATATTAATAGAATTGTAACTTGAAAAAATTCTTGATAAAGATTTGGTAGTAATTGGAAAATTTTAAAAAATATAATATATCTTTTATTATTCTTATAATTTTTTAATTTATAATTATTTGGATTTTTTTAAGATCCATCATTTAAAATTTTTAAGAGGATATTTAATCGTATTAAATATTATTAAGCTATTATATCTCTTAATTACTAAATTTAAAGGAATAGTTTCATAGGTGACATCTCCAAAAGAAAATAAATGACTATCTATGACTTTCATATATATGGCTTTGATTTTCTTAATTAAAGATATTTCTTATTTTTTGATAAAATCTTTGTTTATAAAATAAGTTGAGGCTCCTGAATCTAATAAGGTAAAGGCTTTGTGATTTCTAGATCCTAAAAATATATCTATTGTAAAACAAGGCAAAGGATTTGAAGAGAGAATAAGACCTTTATTAGGTATTGTATATAATTCTAGCTGCATGATTTCTGTTGTAGTTGGAAAAAATTATTTTTTGATATATTGTCTTCTCTAACAACCATATTCTTCATTTTGTGATTGTAAACACTTTAAAAAAATAAATTCAAATCATAAAAAAGTTACGAATTTTTTTCCATCAAAGGTGCAAATAGAAAAAGAGTACTTTTAAATAGAAGTGTACTTATGAATCCAACTTGAATAAATCCATTAGGATATTAGTAAAGATACAATCTTAGATAAAACTTAACTTATTATAAAAAATATCAAAATTTTTATCTTATTCCATCAAACTTCTCAAGCATATTAATCTTTGCCTCTTTCATCCTTATAAAAGCAATACTTTATAGATTTAGTTATGAAGTTGATATACTTCCTTCTCTCATTTGTACAACTTCTTGGCATAGTCTTGAGACTTCTTCCATAAATATAAGAATAGTGCTTTTAGAATTGATATTAGTAATATGTGAAATTTTCACTTTAAGAAAGTTGACAAGTTTTTGAAAATTTGCAATAGTTACAAATTTATTCTCACTTTTGTTAAGTATAGCATCCATGATATTTTCTTCTATCTTAAATAATTAATTAAATTTATAATTAAAATTAAAAGAGGATAATCTATAATCTCTAATTCCAATTAAAAATTATCACAAAAAAAGATGATCTATTCTTTTTAAGAAAAAAATCAAGGTTAGAAAGCAAAGAGTGTTAGTCTAAAGGTGGATAGTCTACAACCTTCAAATACAAAAAATAGAAGTGAGATAATCCATTCACTTCTAAAACACAAAACAAAAATAATGAATATTAACTCTTGTCAAACTATTAAGAACATGAAATAAAAATAGTCAAAATATCAAAATATTCTTGTGTCACTTGAAAAGAATAATAAATCATTCAAAGATGGTATAATATTATATTAGAATAGCAATTGCCAAAGATAAGAAGAGTAGAGATTCTTCAAACAAAACTAGAAATAAGAAAGACATTGGCAAGAATGAAGAAGGCTTCACTCTTGTCTTTATATATACTATCTACATAAAAACTACATGGTGACGCTCTACAAGACCTCTAACATATGTTCAATTTGCAAGACATGTGTCAAACTTATAAGACAAGTTTTTTATTGTCATAGACGTAGAATACGAATAAGAAATCCAAACAAAGAGTTCTAGAAAAATTGATAAGAACTAGATTATATCAGAGGAGTATAAGAACAACACCAAAGAAGTGAGCTAGAGCTCCAAGAGATGTGTTGTCGAGACTGAAGAACTCTTCAGCCTTGACTCCAATATATACTCCTACCTAGGAAGCTTCTCAAGCAACTTCTACTAATTATGAAGCTTTTCAAGCAACTTCTGCCAACTAGAAAGCTTCTTAAGCAATTTCTACTAATTAAGAAACTTCTCAAGCAACTTTTACTATCTAGGAAGCTTCTTAAGTAGCTTCTATCAACTAGGAAGCTTCTCTACCAATTTAGAAGATGCTAGAAGGTCTTGGAGAATTCTAGGATCCTTCTAAAATATTCTAGAAGGTTCTAACAAGTATGTCTTTGACATCACCTCCTCCTCTAGCTTCAAGGTCTCCAAGAAGCCATTTGAGATATATACTCACAAACATAGGAAATTGAAAATTTGTTGCATAGTCTCTGTAATATATTCCAATTATCATTCATGAGACAAATGCTTCATGGACCCTTATAACCACCAATAATGACCAATACCTTCTACTTGAGACCATGCCTGAACTTTTGTATCTTCATTGTGGAAATGACTTGAAAATATTGCTTCGCCACTACTTGCATGAGCTAGTTTAACTTCAAAGACAATTACAAGTGACTTGCTGCTTGGTATTCTTTGATGTCTTCTTGGCTCTTCTAATTCTTCATCTCGAGATTGACGTTGTGAGTTACTTGATTGAGATGGTACTACTAGTATAGTATCTACATTCATACTAGCCATATCTAAATACACCTTGATATTAGATATCTTTATACTATGAAATACAACAAATTATGTTTTGATAAGACCTGGATCCCTTTTCTATTCATTTCTCCACAGAAGGCTTCATCTTCACACTTTGTTAATGGCCAGCTTTTGCTTTATTAGGATATTGTCAATGGAATTCATATACCTTTCGCAACGCATTGGCGAGATTTTTGGCCGGTTTCCATGTTCGTTCATTAATATTGTAGCCGCTCCAATGCACAAAGTACTCTAATTTATACCATCTTTGTCGTGAATCTAGTATCCTTTCCACTTCATATTCTTTATTGTTTTCAATTTCTATACTAGGTGACGGACATTGCACTCTTCCAAAAAAAGACGATTCCCGATAAGGCTCTAATAAAAAAACATGAAAGACAAGGTGTACCTTCATAGCAGCTGGTAACTCTAAGTGGTACGCCATAGGATTGATCTGCTTCTGGATAACAAATGGTCCCAATCTCTGGTAGTTGAACTTATTACATGGCCGCTTTGTCTTAATATTCCGTTGAAGCAGCCATATTTTATCTCCAATTTTGAAATTAGGTACCTGATTCCAAAATTTATCCGCGGATGCTTTGTAAGACTCTTGGGCAATTTGTAATTGAAGCTTCAATGTGGTTTGAAGCTTCGATAGCTGCTGCACCAATCCTTGAGGTGCTCGGATTTTTTTTTACTAACAGACTCAATAGATCAAGCTTCAGATGGTACCCATAGTTGGAAAAGAATGGTGTTTTTTGAGTAGATCCATGAAGGATGTTGTTATATGCAAATTCGGCTAGCGGTAGATATGCAGTCCAATCATCTTACTGATAGTTGATGCTGCATCGTAAATACTGTTCCAAAACTTCATTCATCCATTCCGTTTGGCCGCCAGTTTGAAGATGGAATGCCGAAGAAAGCTTGATATCCACCTTCAATATCTTAAAAAAAGATCTCCAAAACTTTGATACAAATTGGGTTCCTCAATCCAACACGATATCATCTGGTAGACCATGATATCGATACACATTATCAAGGAAGAGCCTTGCTGTGTCTTCGCTTGATGATGTTTTCTTACAAGGGATAAAATGTGCCATCTTTGTAAGTCAATCCACCACAACAAAGATGCTATCAAATAAATTTGATGGCGGTAGATTTGTAATAAAGTCCATCAAAACTGAAGACCATGGACGACGCAGAATAGGCAATGGCTGTAGAAGTCCATAAGGGCAATGCCAAGGGTTCTTGGATCTTGAACAAATGTAACAAGAGAGGACAAAATCTTTCACATCCTTCTACATTTGAGGCCACCAAAAATCTTGAGAAATGAGTTCTAAGGTTTTATTGAATCCAAAATGTCCCGCAACTGGAAAGTCATGACGAGATTGAAGGACTCAAAGTCGTGCTGGTCCTTTTGGGATATACAGCTGCTCTTCAAAGTATAAGAGATCTCTTTCAACCTTAAACTTGTTATCATTGATACGTTGCTTGATATCAAAGACTATTGAATCTTCAATGGTCGCAGCACGTATTTGATTGAGGAAGTCGACATCAATTGGCACAACAGCAGTACAAATCCTGAATTGCTCTGGCTTTAATAATGTCGTACACTCTTGATCAAGCGCTGCTTCTCCAACCTTAGGCGCAAGATATGATCTTCTTGATAAGGCATCGGATAGTCTTTGTTGTTTTTTAGGCCGGTAAGTAATAACAAAGTCAAACCTAGATAGCAACATATTCCATTGAGCTTGACGACGGTTTAGAACCCGAGCCGACATGAAATAATCCAGATTCTTGTGATTCGTATATACGGTCACCGGATGCGCAGCTCCTTTGAAGAAGTGACGCCACTCTTCGAAAGAATCCATCATAGCAAAGAGTTCTTTATCATAAATCTCGTAGTTGATCTCAGCCGTAGAAAACTTCCATGCATAGAATGCAAGCGGATGAAGCTTATTATTGATGTCCATCTGTGAAAGTACGCCTCCTAAAGCAAAATCCAAAGCATCAGTTTCCAAATAGAAAGCCTTTGCAAAGTTTGGGTGTACCAAGATTGGAGCAGTAGTAAATGCCGTTTTAAGATTTTAAAATATTTTTTCCGCTATAAGTTCCCATTCGAGATTATCCTTACATGTTAATGGAGTGAGTGGAGCAGCAACTTGAGAATAATTCTTGATGAAGATCTGATAGAAGTTAGCAAAGCCAAGAAAATATTGTACATCTCTAACCGTCTTTGGAACTTCCCATAATACAATTGCTTCCACCTTCTTGGGATCCATCTTCATGCCTTCCGTAGTTGCAACAAATCTTAAAAACTCCATCTCAGTTTGGTGAAATAAGCACTTCTCCAACTTGGCGTAGAATCCTCGCTTGTGTAATTTTTTGAGTACCAAACAAACGTGCTTCTTATGCTTTTCTTCGTTCTCAAAAAATATCAAGATATCATCCAAATAGATGATAACAAAATCGTCTAGATATTCTCAAAAAATATTGTTCATCATGTGTTGAAAGACCGTCGAAGCATTGGTAAGACCAAATGACATGACATCATACTCAAAATGACCATACCTTGTATGAAAAGCTGTCTTCCATTCGTCTCCTTCTTTGATTCGCATAAGGTTATAAGCTCTCCTTAGATCAATCTTTGTAAAGATCTTTGCACGTCCAAGTTGTTCCAGAAGACTAGAGATCAAAGGTAATGGATAGCAATTCTTCTTTGTCACCTTGTTGAGACCTCGATAATCCACGCACATCCGTAGTGAGCCATCTTTCTTCTTCACAAATAAGATTGGTGCTCCAATTGGCAACTTTGAATGACAAATGAAGTTCTTGGTTAGGTTTTCGTCAATGTATTTTTGCAACTCAACCAACTCTGTCTACGATAGGTTGTAGATTGGGCCAAAAGGCGGTTGTGTTCCTTCTTATAATTCTATGGCACAATCATATGGTCAATGTTCTAGTAGCATATCAGCATTCTTCTTTTGGAACACGTCTTGAAAATCCTTGTATTATTCCGGTATACGTGTTATTGAAATCTGCTCTCCACTAGTTAGAGTCGCATATATGACCAATGGTGTGCCTTCCTTGTACAATCTTACAAACGTTCTTGCTCCAATAAACAAGGATTTTTTGGTTTGGGGTCTTCTTCCAAGCTTGTCCTTAGGTTGTTCTATGGGAAATGTTATCCTCCGCAACCTCTAATCTATGGATGGATTATATTTTTCCAACCAAGAAAGACCAAGAATAATAGGATTTGATGGGGTGCTAATAATATTGAAAATAATATAACTACTATGGTCTTTAAACGTCACTTCTATAGGTTCTGATTCATGGGTGACACTACCAGATAATAAAGGTCGTCCATCTATTACTTCTACGTGAACAGGTTTGAATTTTTGTACTAGGGGAATTTTGTGACGCTTAGCAAATTCTTGGTCTAAGAAACAAGCAGATGCTCCTGAATCTAATAAGGCTAAGGTTTTTAGTTTTTTAGGACCAAAAGACAAAGGAATTCTAAAACAATGGGTAGATTGAATAGAAAGAGAGGAACTTGATTTTGATTTGTCCAGCCGCACGGTTCCTATTGTGGCTGGGCATCCTCGTTTTCTGGAACAAACACCTCTCTTTCTTCATCTAACTGTACGGAATAAGGAATTTGACACGTGTATCGGTCGCATGTTTACGTCTCCGTTGTGAATTTGGAAGCTATTTACCCGATATAATTATTAATAAATGATGACTTGTATATTGTGTGGAGCATTGGTCTTGGCGACGTTGAAATAGGCAGTTATCGCACTTTATAGCTTGACTAATGGCTTCGTTGAGCGTTCGTGGATCATGAAGAGATAATAACAAATCCTTCACGTCGTCCCTTAGATCCCAATAGAATTGACTCATCAATGCTTCTTCATCCCAATTGATGTCGCATGCCAATTGCCTGAAATCCGATGCATAGACTGATGCAGAGCGAGTCCCTTGTCGTAGTGATCGAATTTTTGTTGTAGTCCACCGAGCCTTGTCATGCTTGCCAAATGCTTCTACAAATGCCTCCAAAAAAGTCTCAAAGTTGTTCAAAATCGGTGATCCTTTTTCAAATAGAGGAGCAAACCATGATAGAGCTTGTCCCATAAGCAAAGTTCCAACCAATCCAACGCGTGATTCCTCCGTCGGATAGCGTTTGGGTTGTAGAGCTGTTATTAACTTGATTTGATTGACGAAATCTCAAAACTTGGAGCGTGTGCCATCAAACTTGTCTAGAAGGCTAATTCGAGGCTCCTTTCGTTGTAGAAGCAATGGTTCTCGTTGAACCACAAGTAAAGCTGCTTCTTCTAGTGTAGAAGCTTGAGGCTGATGAAGCCTAGATTGTGCTATACCGGATGTTCTATCATTATGAAGTCTTGCAAAGACTCCTTCCATCACCGTAGTTTTCTATGATAATGTAGCAAGAGCATTCATAATGGCGTCTATCTTGGACTTCAAACTTTCACTCATATTAATGTCTTGACCTCCAACTATTCTAAGAGAAAAGAAGTAATTGTTTCTACAAGGAGGAAATATTGGTTTAAAAGAGGGTACTCCGCAACTTCTAAAATGCCTTAAGACCTTTAAGAAGAGGGGTAATCCACTCTCTCCAAGAAGAATAAGACTCCAATATTATAACAAAAAAGATATCAGTTTAGAGGAGGGTAATCCGTAACCTCTAAAACACTAGTGTACCTTCAAGAAGAGGGGTAATCCACAATCCAACAAGAAGGAACTAGCTTTGATATCTAAAATAAGAGTAGTCTTGACAAACTGTCACGGACGTAGAACACGAACAAGAAATCCAAACAAAGAGTTCAAGAAAAATTGATAAGAGCTAATTATATTAGATGAGTATAAGAACAACACCAGAGAAGTGAGCTCAAGCTCCAATAGATATATTGTCGAGACTGAAGAACTCTTCAGTCTCGACTCCAATATATACTCCTATCTAGGAAGCTTCTCAAGCAACTTTTATCAACTAGAAAGCTTCTTAAGCAACTTCCACTAATTAAGAAACTTCTCAAGCAACTTTTACTATCTAAGAAGCTTCTTAAGTAGCTTCTATCAACTAGGAAGCTTCTCTACTAACTTGGAAGATGCTAGAAGATCTTGGAGAGTTCTAGGATCCTTGTAGAATGTTCTAGAAGGTTTTAATAAGTATGTCCTTGACACTTATATGTACACCATGTAATTAGCTTATTCCACAAGCTACTAACATGTATAATATGTGACTAACTTGTTGGCCAAGTTTCTAACTTACCAATTACCTATAGTCATGAATAAAAATGAAACCACTTCTATGAAGCTTTTAAAAAGCTTTTCTATAAGGTATTATTAATTTAATCTACTTTTATTTTCTTTTATCTATCTATGTTATCTAAATCTTATGTCCGTGACAATAGTATATATAGATATAAAATTAAAGCCTTCTTTACTCTTATTAACATTTTTTTTTCTTTCTAATCTGATTTCAAGAATCTCTAGTCTTTTAATCTTTAGCAATAGCCATTCTAATTTTTTCTTGAATACACATTTTTTTTTTTTTTCTTTTTTTTTTTTTCTTTTTTTTTTTGTCATTTCTCTTTCATATACATCTTATTTTTTATGTTTATATTCTTTGTATTCTTGTCCTTGTCATATAGTTCATACTTAGAGGAGAAAAATCAACTCTAATATTAATATTCACTAAACTTTATGTCACCCTCAAAAATCAAAATCTATCTTCTGTAGATTCTATGATTGTCCTCAAGCTTATAACATTTGGAATTGAACCACCTTTCTTCTATATAAATTAACATCAAATTCTTAGAAATAAGATCCTTGAAATTTTACACTTGGAAATAAGCCATTTTTATAGAAACTTTATCCTCTAAATTCAAAGGTTTTTATAAGATTTGGTCATTATTAAGAGAACTATGTCTATAGACAATTTGAATTCAATAAATAATATTTTTTAAATAAACACTATGTTCTTTTCTTCTATTTGTTTTCTTATCTATAAGAAATTATTTTTTATGGTATTTTCTTACTTTGATGCTTTCTATTATAATTATTTATTTAATTATTGATAATTCTTATTATTACTTTTGTTGTATAATATTTTTATAGAAGTAGTTATTAAATATCTAAACTATGCTATAAAATTGAATTAGAACTTTAGTTTAAAAATAAAAAAATAATTCTATATATTTTTTTAATAAATCAATTGTTATTATCAAAGTAATAAGATAATATGAATATTTAGTAATCACAATTTAAATCTTATTTTGAAACTAAGTGATCAAATACACAACATTTATAAAATTAATGATAAATAATAAGTATCAAATTTAAATATAATATTAATAAAGGCTACAAAATATAATAATAAATTAAAATAAAAATATCTTTAATAATTATAATTAAAAGATAAATATAAAAAAAATTATAAATAATAGTAAATATATATTGAAAGAACCTTTTATACTATTATATAAGATCAAAACACATTCAAAAACTTTGTTTATCTTAATTCTAAATTTGAATAAAAATAATTTAAGATTAATATATATATATATATATATATATATATAATTATTTTTTTGATGTGTGTGACAAAAACTTTGGATTTTAGTCTATTTTTTCTTAGTTTGATGCACATCTATTTGGATTTTGATTTATTTTATACTATGTTATTGATTCATAGAATATCATTGATTAAGTATAAAATATATGTAAAAAAATTTATAATTTAAAATTTAAAACATAATCATATTAATAATTGATACTTTAATAAATAATTTATAAAAAAATTATAAAGATTATATATATAAAGAAATTGAATAAATATTAATGCAAAAATATTTAACCATGTAAAGGTAATAAACATAAAGATTAAGTACTGCTTTTTTAAATGTTGATTTTGTGTATATATGTATTTTATTTATTATTTATTTATTTATTTTATATAAGAATACTTAAGTAAATGTCATTTGATCAGAATTACAATCTTTAATTCAAGAACTTGATTTTTATAAAATATATAAAATATATATAAATAATACTACAAACTTATTAATTATAAGCTAAAATTTAAAATAGTTAAAAGCCAAAAAATATATATTTTTTAGAAAAGCATATGTTTTTTTATTTATTGGCTGAATATAAATTTTTATGAATCAATTGATACTATGAGATATTAAAGACAAAAACA
>JAWRVF010001813.1:0-40721 GCA_036785485.1 Physcomitrellopsis africana | reverse complement strand
ATATTATGCATTATAAGTGAATTTTACATACTATAAATAATTATAATATGACAACGTCCTTGTTTTCCTACATGCTTATGCTCCTAAGTCTTGTTGTTCAAGGCGTCTATTTTCTAGCACAATTTCCGGCTTTATGGCTTGCCTCTCTACAATATAAGCATAAGTTTTGCTCAAATTGTCGCTTCTTTTCTTCAACTGTGAGGGACTTGAAATATACCGTATTGATTTGCATGTCTTTTATTTCAGATTAAGCTTCTACAGTCTTGATAGGAGCAACCGAATAGAATTGATTTCCTTATGGATACTGTATAGCTCTAGAATAATGATCTTGACGTCGTTGAAAAAGTCGATTGTCACACTTCACCACTTGGTTGATTACTTCGTTGAGTGTTTGAGGGTCAGATAGAGATAGTAATAAATTCTTCACATCATCTTTGAGTCCCCAATAAAATTGACTTACTAGCGCTTCTTCTCCTTAGTTGATATCACAAGCAAGTTGTCTGAAATTCGATGCATAAACAAATGCAGAGCATGATCGTTGACTCAAAGAACAAATCTTTGTGGTTGTCCACCGAGCCTTATCATGCTCTCCAAATGCCTCTTTGAATGCTTCTAGAAAGGTCTCAAAATTATTCAAGATAGAAGACCTTTTCTCAAATAAGGAGACAAACCAAGACAAAGCTTGTCCAGTAAGCAATGTTCCTACTAATCCAACTTGCGACTCCTCGGTTGAATAGCATTCTGATTGCAAGAATGTTACCAATTGAACTTCGTTTACAAAACCACAAAATTTTGATCGGATACCATCAAACTTCTCTAGGAGACTGACTCGAGGCTCTTTGTAGTGCGGTGTAATCAAATTTTCACATTGAGATATAGATGGAAGTACTTCACTAGCTAAATGTGATTGTATTGTAGTCTAAGCCACTTCCACTCGTGTAGCTCTACGGAGCTTAGTTAAATTTCCTTCAATTTCAATAATTCTAACCGCTAGAGCGTTAAGGGCATTGATGATCACATCTAACTTTGACTCTAAAGATTCTACCATGTTAATATCTTTTCTATTAGCCATGCTAAGTAAAGAAGAAGGAATCACTACCAGTCCAAGGGAGGATAATCCGCAATCCTTAGAACACTCAAGTATCTACAAGGAAAAGGATAGTTCATTCTTTGCCTCAAAGAATTAAGCTCTGATATTGATAGAAGGACAATCTCAACAAACTGTCATGGACGTAAAATATAGATTGGAAGTCTAAACAAGAAGTTCAAGAAGAACCATCAAGAACTAGATTAATCAGATGAGTACAAGAACAACACTAGAGAGGTGAACTAGAACTCCAAGAGATGTGTTGTCGAGATTGAAGAATTCTTTAGCCTCGACTCCAATATATATTCCTCTCTAGGAAGCTTCTCAAGTAACTTCCACCAACTAGGGAGCTTCTCAAGCAACTTCTATCAATTAGGAAGCTGCTCAAGCAACTTCTACCAACTAGGAAGCTTCTCAAGCAACTATTACCAACTATGAAGCTTCTCAAGTAACTTCTACTAATTATAAAGCTTCTTAAGTAACTTCTATCAATGTCGAAGATGTTAGAAGGTTCTAGAAGATTCTAGAGAATTCTAAGAATCTTCTAGAATATTCTAGAAGATTTTAACAAGTATGTCCTTGACAAGAATCTATACAAAATTTCTTTAAAGCTAAAATGCCAAAGGAAAAAATATGTTATATCTTTATTTTTTAGAATTACTACTTTTATGCAAGAAGTAAAGGACAATGTTGCACTTGTGATGTATATTATTTTAATAAGAAATTCAATTGAACAAGTTTTATAAGATATTCTAATTTAATACGAAGACTTCAAGGAGGTTTTTTTTTTTAAAAAAATATACACATGTTATCAAAACATCAACTATATGATTGTGCCATGGAATTATAAAAGTAAGCTCTACCACCATTTGGACCAATATTTAATCTTTTACAAGCAAAATTAATAATTTTATACAAATGCATTGATAAAAATCTTTCTACAAATTTCATTTGATATTTAAAATCACCTGCTATAGCATCTATATTTTTTGTGAAGAAGGATGGATCTTTATAAATGTGCATTAATTATTGAGATTTAAACAAGATAATGGTGAAAAATTATTGTCCATTGCCATTGATATTAAGACTTCTTAAATTATTAGGTCAAGCAAAGATCTATATAAAGATTGACCTTTGTAGAACTTATAATTTAGTACACATCAAAGAAGGGGACAAGTAGAAGATAGTATTGTAGATAAGGTATGGACATTTTCAATACATTGTCATGCCTTTTGGACTAACAAATACACCAACTATATTCCAATACTTAATAAATAATATCTTTTAAGAATTCTTAAATAAATTTTTTGTTTGTTATCTTGATGATATTTTGATCTATTCAAAAAGTCTTGAAGAACATGAACATTTAAAATTGATACTATAAAAATTAAAAGGTGTGGATTTATATGCCAAATTAAAAAATATATATTCTACTAATCAAAGGTAGAATTTTTTAGATATATCATATCAAATGATGGTTTATTAATAGATCCAAAGAAAATTCAAGATGTTAAAGATTAAAAAATCTTCAAGACAATGTAGGATGTACAATATTTTCTTGGATTTATTAATTTTTTATTAAATATTTATTAAGAAATATTTTTTATTTGCTATTGTATTTATTTGGTTGATATGTAAGGATAAGTTGGAATGGATGCCTTAAGCAAAGAAGGCTTTTCAAGACCTTAAATTGGCTTTTATTACTACTCCATCTTAGTACATTTAGATTTTATAAAAGTTTTTTATATAAAAACTAATGCTTCAAATTTTATGCTAGGAGCTATACTATCAAAAAAACAAAAAGATAAGAAATTTCACCTAATTATATTTTATTTTAAAAAGCTTTTAATTGCCAAGATCAATTATGAAATCTATGATAAAGAATTCTTTGCTATTATAGATTTTTTTCAAGAATGGTGTCATTTGCTTAAAGGTGCTTTATATTGAGTGATTATATATACAAATCATAAGAATCTTGAATAGTTCATATTGGCTTGTATTTTAAATCATTACTAAGCTGAATAGAATATATCTCTATCTCATTTTGATTCCAATATCACATATGAACCAAGAAAACAACAAGGTTTGTTATATGCTTTGTCAAAGCAATCATACCTTATACCAAAAGAAGAAGAGGTAGCATATAACCAACAACAAATAACACTCTTAAAATCTAAGCAATTATGTCTTTGAGCAACTATTATGTCAATTTTAATGGATTTTTTACTTTTTGATTAAATTTGTACAATATTGATTACGGACCTTCTTAACCTTGATGTTAAATAATATGCTAATAATATTCAAGATGATTTTAGCAAATTTAAATTTAAACATAATCTCTTTTATTTTGAAGAATGTCTATATATTTTTAAAGGACTAATGTGCCTTTGTCTTTTACAAGCACGTCATAACTATCTTGCTATTGGACATTTTGAATTCAATAAGAAGTTGGAAATTCTATCTTAAGATTTTTGATGGCCTAAGATGTGAAAGACTATCAAAGAATTTGTACTTTCATGTGATATATGTTACAAATTAAAGAATCCTTGATATTGCTTACACAGACTTCTCCAACTACTACATATTTTGAGGCAACCTTAACATTTTATTTCTATAGATTTTATTATAGATCATCTATTGTCTAATTCTTTTAATATCATATTTTTGACTGCCAATTGTTTTATTAAGATGGTATATTTTATTCTTTGTAAGAAGACAATTACAAGTGAAAAAATAGCTAAACTCTTCATTAATAATATCTATTGGTATCATGGATTATCAGATAATATTATATCAAATTGAAGACCCCAATTTGTATCCAAGTTTTAGAAATCACTATTTGAAATCCTTCAAGTAAATATTAAGATATCTTCAATATTCCACTTGCAAATCAATGGCTAAATAGAGCAAGTCAATCAAATTTTAGAGCAACATCTAAGGTGTACTATTAATTATCAAAATGATAATTGGACTTCTTATTTGCCACTTATTGAATTTGCTTACAACAATACTATTTATGCTTCTACTCAACAAACATCTTTTTATGCCAACTATAGATATCATTCAAAGCTAGATATGTTACTACCTTTTAAATTTGATAATTCAATGGCTAAAAAAATTTCTACAAGATTGATGGAACTATATTTAATTATAAAATTTTAATTAAAAAAAACTCAAGAACAATATAAGACAATAGTACATAGATTTTAAAAAGAACAATCTTCTTTTAGTGTCGGTGATAAAATATAGGTCTTTTAATACAATATAAGGACCAATTAATTACGTAACAAATTAGACTATCAAAGATAAGAGCTATTTCTTGTTCAAAAGTAAATCAATCATATTGCTTATTGTTTGGAATTATCACATCTATGAAAATACATCTTATTTTTTATACTTCTTTTTTGGAGCCTTATAATGAATCAAGCATATTAAGAAGAATACAAGCACTACCGCCTTGCATTAAAATAGATAATTATAAAAAATTTGAAATGAAAGAAATACTTGATTTTAGAATGAGATGAAAATAGTTAGAATACTTTGTATATTGGCGTGGTTATATTATTTGTGGATAAACATAAAAGCCAATCCAAAATTTAATGAATGCATCTCAAAAGATGTATGAATTTTATCAACAACATCCCTCCAAACTAAAAGCAATAATACATGTAATCACTGCTAAGTAATAAAAGCTATAGTAGCTAGTCCAAAAGGATGAATACAGTATATCTAAAGTTTTTTGAATTTCTTTATAAAAAATAAGAAAAGAGTTGTGGAAGTTTTAAAACTAGAATATAATTACCAACATATAGGATGTTGGTAATTGTTGTTGGTTATAAGGACCAATAAGACTTTTGACTTGTTGAAGATAACTTGAGTATGTTGCATAGACCATGAAGCACATCTTTGATTTTCTATGCTTTTAAGCAATTTTGTCTTTACTATTCTTTAGAAAATTTGGAGCTAAAGGAAGAGGTGATGTCACGGACATCCATCTAGATAAGATTTTACAAGATCCTAGAAGGTTGTAGAAGCTTCCAAGAACTTGTTAGATGAGGTTTTTCAAATTTCTTGACTTCTAAGTAATATAGAAAGTCACAAGAGAAGGTTCTCAGGGTTTGTTCACATCAAAGCAACAAGGAAGCCACTCAAGAAGCATCCTAGGATGACTTAGAGACAAAGACTTCTACAAGAAGTTACTTAGAAGCTTTCTAATTCTTAATATATATAGGTGTTGAGATTGAAGGGTTTCTCAATCTCAACAACATATGTCTTATAGTTTAATTTGGACTTTCTAATCTTATTTTTGTTTCTATGTCATATTGCTTTGTAATAAGACTTATGTATCTTATTATCTTATAATAGTCTTATATAAGTTCTTTGATTTGATCTGTAATAAGATAACTATAAGATACAAGTAGAATGATTATAGAAAATTAAATTAAATTAAAAAATTAAAAAAATATGTAACATGAAGATAGAATTATCTCATAATGTTTTAAAAAAGATATAATATTTAATTATTATTTAAATATAAGTTTAAATTAGTATTAATAAAAAAAATTAATATTTGAAGATTGGAGATATAGAATTATAATATTATCTAGGAATTATTATGTTTTGTAGTTTATGTTGATATAAAGTTATTCATTGATTTATTTATTTTATGTTGTTATAAAATTTGTATGTATATTAAATGCACCACTAATATGAATATCCTAATCTTTTTCTGTGCTTGAATTATGTTGTTATATAGTTAAAAAGATTATGTTACAACAATCAAAATAACATGTTTGGTGAAATTAGAATTTCTTGTTTTCCAACACTTTAATTATTAAACTAAAATAATGATGATTCTATATTAAGAAATGATATAAAAAGACTAGCCATACTTTTTGAATTAATCAAAAAATCTGTCTACTTAAAATATTCTTTATTACACATATTAATTTTATAAAAAGTATTAAGTCATAAGCAGGTATAGTGTGCGGCTATGGAGGGGGAAACGCCAAGGCTGGGGATGCACTGTCACCTCTACCAAGACCATAGAGAAAGCAACAAGGTTCCCATGTGGAAGTCCGACGTGGCAAAGGGGTAATGAGCTGGAACGGCACGTCAGCATGACTCGCTAGTAACATTAGGGTTGCGTCCCGCAGTAACAGTGACTGGCCCTTCCTTCATATGCCCGCTCTGAAGCCCAGCTGCACATCTCACTTGCCGTCTTGCGGCTGCATTGCTCGTCGTATTCTTGAATCATGAGGGCCAAGGTACCTGCCGCCCGTCTTTCTCCTTTATACCGTCATGTGTGTGTTCCAAACTGTTTATTTAGATTTCCTTTCCTGGTGAGTTTTGTGATTGGTATGATATGGTGGTGATGGTGTGAGTTGATATGGTTCCGTTAGGTTTCAGTCTGGTGCAGTTTGTAATGTTCTTTTTTCTGCCGTTAAGATCTCAGTGCGTGTAGACTATTTTCTACTCGGAGTTCTTAGATGTTACAGAATTGTGCACCGAATCCTTTGCCAGTTATTAGGTTAGGGTAAGAGTCGGTACGATTGCAAGTGGTTAGTGGTGTGATTAGTTTCCGAGTGGCTGTCCGTCAAGTTGTGCGCTACCGTGCTAATCTTTCCTTTGCTTCATTTGGCAACAGTGGAAGAAAAAACGTATGAGGCGACTGAAACGTAAGCGCCGAAAGATGAGACAAAGATCCAAGTAGGCGTATGGTAGTCTGGCTACTGTGATGGAGGCAGGAAATCACTACACATGTTGGTACCAATCGGGCCGATCGGTTAGATTATTGAAAGCTTAGGATTAATAATCTTAGCACGGTTCTTTCGGAGGCAACTGTGGTAATGGAGTTTTGGCTCTGCTAGTATGAGATATGTATGTGCGGGACGCTACGCCTCATAATTGAAAGTGAAACACGTTGGTTGTTAGACGGTACTGACATGTGTTCGCAGTCTTTCGACACATGCCTCAGCCATGTCGTATTTGTTGTAATCTGCGTGCGTCGTGCACTCCGTTTGTTGAGGAATATTATATAATCTGTATGTACGAAATATTCACACCAGTTCTTTGTTTTGTATGGTAGACCTTGCTTTTATCACCGATTAAGTGAGTTGATATTATTTGGCGATTATTTTCCACTGTAAATTATAACTATCAGCACCAGCTCATAGAACAATAAGCACAGTAAACGTCTACATCAAAAACTAATTCCGTCTGCTACACAAATTACTTCTCCATACTTTTCATGACAACTCAGAAAATATGCAGTGCAGCAAGCAACCCTTCTACTTGGTTTACTTTCTGTGAAAATACTACCTACCTAATCACCCCGATCTCATAAATGAAACGATACCTTTGTTAAAAGGACATTATAAATTAATTCCAGAAAAATTAAAGTACCGATCTGTCCATAATATGTAACTTGTATCAACCTTGTCACTGAGTAAGACAAAAATGTAGAGAAACTAGCCCAAGAAACCGATTCCTTACAGAACTATTAAAACGTTCATGATAAGCATTACAGTTTCTGTAAAAAAAACGAAGCTCCGGTTGTCAGTCAGCTGTCAATCTTAACAAAAGCAGATTCTGCAAGATCAATTGCACGAGCAAGCCCAGCAGCCTTGTTCACCGTCTCCTGGTACTCGCTCTCGGGGTCACTATCCGCGACTATTCCAGCACCAGCCTGTGAACAAGAGCAGACTACAATTTCAGAATACAGAAATAATAAGATCAATAACTGGGTTTCAAACCAAGTCTGACACTTATTAAATCAGGATCGTTTAGTATTGCAAAGAAGAGATCAGACCTGTAAGTGGACAACCCATTCTCTGCGGCTGTTCGCCTGTTTGTAAGAATACATTGCGTCGTTTCTTCGCGTTGGGAACACCATTGTACGTAGAGCTAATGCAATGTCCATCTGCCCAGTGAAGGAGACGCCGCCAATGCCACCACTGTAAGGGCCTCTTCTAGTTGGCTCTAACTCGTCAATTAGCTCCATCGCCCTTACCTATCATCATGTGTGAAGTCAATTTAGAACTGTTTCCATTAATTCAAGTTCTTTGGATTGAAAGGACTCAGGAAACGTGCCTACAAGTTTCAGAAACTATATTGCATGGAGGATTTAACGTCCAACATGTAAATTAGAATTGTGGCGATAGAATTTTTGAAGGATGAATCATTAATCACATAATTTCAAAAACACCAGTTCCACAGCATCAACAATAGCGAAGGGTAGAAAGGACAGTTACCTTAGGAGCCCCGCTGACCGTGCCGACTGGCAACGCTGCTCGTAGTGCATCCCAACTAGAAAGCTCGTCCAATAGCTCTCCTGTCACCTGTGCCCTCAAAACATGAATCCCATGATCTACTAGCAAAATGGGTGTTCCCATAAAGAAGGGGTGTGCCAAACCCTTTGATAAACAACAAACCTAATGCGAATTAGGACAATTCGGTCAAAACAAGGACGACAAAGGGAGGTGCATTCGACGTTCTCTATTCAATAATCTCTGTAATATCAAGACCAACTATAATGTGGAATGTTGTGGAATGGAAAACACGAGTTCTCTTGCATAAAACCTAAGTACACTATATCAGGTGTCGGAGGAAACGAAAGCGTCCCAGACTTTAGTTAGGCTAGGATAGGCACCAAGATAACAACTAGCGCTACGAAAAGAAATAATTACAGAAAATGTCCGCAAACTTCTTGAAGAAGAGGTCCATCTAGGTGTCTGAAGATGACAGATTAATATAAAGATATCAGGGGAGGAGGATCAGTACCGTGGAACTGATGTGCATCACGTGTGAATACCGCTCCACTTCCATCAATTTTTCAACCTTCACCGTACCTGCCTTGGAAACCTGCAATTTCAACATCCAGGACTATAAATTATCTTTTTCCAGTGCGTGCAACTTCGGAGATTAGACATGGTGCTGACCATGACATCAAACTCGACAACATTCCCACATTTTGAATAGCAAACCTCGTCTTCTCAAGCATAACGTCAAGTAAACTGTAATCAAACGAAGTGAATTATACCATGCCCTCAATCTTCATGAACATGTATGTACTAGGCCAAAGGTACACAATAACAGACCTCATAAACTTGAACTAGATCCTTGGGAGAAACTTCGAAGGGATGGAGCTTTACCTTTCCAACATCATTGCGACCTAGGTCCACAAGCATGACGTGCTCCGCACATTCCTTCTCATCTGCTAATAAATCCTTCGCCATCGCCATGTCTTCTTCTGGCGTCTTCCCTCGCCTGCGTGTTCCTGCTAGTGGCCTGTTCACCACAGTCCTCTGTTTTGCGGAATACCCAGGTAAGAAATACTCATAAACACCTCTAAAGGAACACAAAACACCCGACACATATGTGAGTCAGAGAAAAATAAGACAAGAACCACTCCAGACACAAGGTAGAAAAACTCCGTAAAGGAAGCTTGAATACTCTTGTGATGAGTCACATATGTATATTACCTCTGCAATGCGGGTAAGTATCTCCGGACTAGAAGCCACCATTATGGCACCCCGTGCCTGCATTAAAGAACATTTCCAATCAAGTTGATAACGCATCCTGACTGGAAAGAAGAGAGTTTAGGAAGACGTGACCGAAAGCTTCAAAGCAGAAGAAATCCAGAAATTTTTTTAATGATGAAACTAACCATCTCTGCGCTTCTCTTGAGTAGCTGCAACAGCTGTAATCACTTCATAATTTTCTACAGTAAAATTTACTACATTTAAGTCACGCTATGTTCCAAGAATGTTCAGAGAGGAAGGTGACACACCTGAAGGTAGATCATGTATGGACTAGGGTTTACGATACGCAGAGCCCTGTAAACCTCAAAAGGGTCTGCAAATGTTCGCCTCTCAAACCTCTGGCTCAAGACCAGTTGGAAAATGTCACCTGCCAATATATGCTCCTTCACTTGCAAAATAAAATCCTTAAATTGCTCGGGAGTATAATTTGATTTAGCTGTTCTCTGGCCGTATTGTTCAATGGACAATTCCACTGACCCACTTGAAAGTTTGACCCTTGAAACAAGACCGAAAACGAGTATGTCAGGACTTGAGAAAGTTGCAGTAAACAGGCAAAAAGGATCTTCTAGAGCTAGAAAATCCATCTAAATCAAAGAGAAAAGAAAATACCATACGATAGGTAATTCGACTTGATTGTTAAAGCTTAAGATTTAGAATATTTACAGAGAGGTTCAAAGCTGGTACCCTCCAGGGGTTTGTAGGCGAGCCACCAAAAGATCAAGTCTTTTACACCCGTCCTCGTAAGCGGACTCAGGGCTATCGAACCGGTCCACATGAACCCAATGTAACACATACACTAACTGTTGCAACCACACTCAGTCCAACCTATATTAAGTCTTCTGCATTGTGTGAACAAAGTACTGGCATAAAAGAACCACAGACACACACAAAAGGCTATCTATCTATATATATATATATATATACATATATATATGAAAGTGAAAAAAGTTGCTAATTTGTTACAGGGACTAAAATATCAAACTCAGGACATAATTATTCTGATATAGCACTAAGATAACACATGATGTGAAAAGAATATGGGATAGAATAATACCTTAGTCACATGATCAAAAACCAGTACATCGTTGTAAAGTCCAAGGTGGATGTCAGGTAAACCTCGGTCATCATTGGGTGCTGAGGAAAAGGGCAATTTCTTTTTCTCCACATACCTCACAGTGTCATATGAAAAGTACCCAACCCATCCTCCTGCAGCCATTCTCGAAGATATCAACTAAAAATTCCCGCTCATGCTATGGAATATGCGAATGTTAAAAAGGAAAGATTACAACTCAGTGCTTAGATAAATAACAGAATACGCATACGTATTGTCTCAGTACTTCTCTACAATGATTCGGTAGGCCGATTATATCAAAAAAGAAAGAAGAATACGATATGAAGGACGAGTTTATCTTATTTATGTGGTCACATGGTAAATCATCGAAAGAGGCGCTAGCAGAGCGTGATCTCGTCAGGGTTGAACCATACCACAGAAGACATCCGGAAGACTGTCAATCTTCACTGGGTTCCACTTTGATGCAATTTCTTGGGGCTCGTTCAGGGGATTGTCAGATTGCTTCTCTACACGGGTACCTTCCTCGTGATTCAATATGGTGATGCGATCCTCTTTCGCGATGATCTCCATTGAGGGCTGAGCTCCGACCATACTGTATCTTCCCTGTCATCAAACCACTCTAATGTCAGGACATGTCTTGCTTATAGAAACACGCTTACTTTTCATCTTGTCCATGCATGACTTGTCAATGTTGCTGCAACACGTATAGGACTACAAATTCCTCTTCAAAACCGTAGCCAAAGGCTTCGTAAGACTTGCTTTGTTAAGAAGATGGCAAAATGTATTGGAACATTATGCTCCCTAGGAACTCGACGGTTGTACCCGCTTCAGAGGGGCGGAAGACAAGATTGAGAGCTTTCTTGAATGCGTACAAATCATGAAAACATAAAATTATGGGCGTAACGAAGTCATACGTACAAAGCATTAAGAATTGCAGACTATCGGAGTTCGCAACGAATGACCACATTCGCAGGCTGATAGATAATTCCAAATAAGAAGGCATCCTCAAGACATTCTCCGTCCAGACTTCAGAGTAGTAGTATGTGTACAATTGAAACTCACCATATTAATGCTTTTCCCATTTTCAACGGACTCAAAGAGAAAGGACGGAGCTTCTCTGTCATCCTCTTTCACTAAGCATCGGTACGCCAATACTGGTGTGAGATGATCAGCGAATATGCGCCGATACACGGGTACCAGGTTTCCTCGTTGAGCAGCCTCCAGAAATTGAGATCGTCCTAAAATACTTTTAAAAGTTAAATATATCATCTACCTCCAGGAAGTGCGACTTGAAGACGACACCCGAGAAATTTATAACATTTTCATAGACTGCAAATCATTTCTAATGCTCTCATCTGAAATCAGACTTCACAACCCTTAAACCCTAAACCCTGAATCATGAAGTTCAAACAGAATACAAATATTACCTGGAGTAGACTCTTGGTCTTCAATAGCTGGTGCATCCACCGCTGTTTTTACAGCTCGGCATGAAATAACAGGTTTAAAAGATCCTAGGGAATAACCGCCAATCTGGAAACAAGTACACTTCAGGAACCAACCTCAAATCTCACAACCTTGAGCACTTGAAACAATTCTCATAGTACACCACGAGTTAATGCTGAAGCCTCAGAGCAAATCTGACCAATCTATCGTAAATTCGGATCGACATTCGATTGCATAAGAGAACAACGCGATATCACTTTCTACAATTCATGATCTCGATAAATTTCATCAGTTGCGCAAATTTTGAGTAGCAAGAATGTCAGAAGCAGCAACAATCGTAATCACCCTGCAGTCCACCGTGTGTATCCACACCTAACAACACATTCCCTATGCAAAAAGAGATGCAAACGTCGGCAGCTGTCTCTTCACGAACGATTTTCTAGAAAAGTTCCACTGAACTGTTACCAAAAATACCAAACGTCCAAACTTTCAAAGACAAAACCCTCGAGGGAAAGCAACAAGATTCCAGCAAGGAAAGCATTCAAGGCCTCACAGAAGCTCCATTTCCAAACTGCTTCAAATGCCCGCCCTTCCTAGTGTTGAAAAACACGCATTCCTTAGCACCGCTGCTGTGTTGATGTCTCTCTGCCGCTGTATGTGTCCCAATCCCTACGCCGCTACAGCGCGCAGGACCACGAACAAAAAGGCACTCCATCACCTCCTTTCCTCAACGCTCACTCGACAGTAAACAGAAGATCACAGAGGCCGACCATACAGCAGCTGTAATCCACAAACTCTCTAAAACCCTGATACTATCTCCCTCGCATCCCAGGAACCGCGATTGGCTGCGAACCAAATGACACAAGGCCTTGATCTACAACCGCAGAAGGGACCCACAAATCAAATCTGCAATTTCAGTCGCACAAGTGCTACAAATCCAACTGCAATGCTGGACTATGTGTGTCTGGTGGTGAGCCCCTTTGCGATGCTTTGTTGTGAGATTGTGTGTGTTGGCTGATCCACAGTCCCCGTTTTTTCTTCTTCTTCTGCTTCTGTTTTTATCCTTTGTGTGATTTACAATCTGTACCACAAGCTTCAGTTTCTGTACCACACTTCGACCATGACCTCTTCACGGAGTTGGGGAGAATAGCAGATTTGCGTTATTTTCTTGTGTTTTTTGCAACCTGGTGCAGTTCATTTGTGGATCATGATTAGGGTGAAGATAATAAAACTTAGATGTGTTTCTTGTGTTGAATTTTGTTTTGGAATGTTGTCCAATTGGTGTTTGAGAAAGTTGAAGAGAAGGTCCATGATGGTGTGTTTTGCAATTGCAAAGAATAGTGCATTAACAAAGAAGAGTATTTAAAAAAACAAAAATCAACAAAACTAATTGAGGATTCATATTTTACAAAAAAAAATAGTGGTTCTGCAAATTTCTGAATCATATGAAAGCACTGTTTTCATTTTGCTTTCCTTTCTTTTAACATGATTTTGCAGTATTTTAAAAAAATGAAAGGAAAAAAAAAACAAACAAACAAACAAAAAAAAAAAAAAAGAGTTCAAAAACTACATTAATAGAGAAGTTGTTCAAATAAAGATGAGTTTTGATTTAATACGTAGCATCCAAAGGCATTTGGCAACTTGAAAGTAGAAAATAAAACAAAATAAAAATAAAAAATCTTTTAACAAAGCAACTATTCATAAAACAATGTCCTCCATCTTTATCAAAAGAATAATAATGCTAAAAATTGTAAACCTGTGCAAAACCTTTAACTTAAAACATATTAATTTCATGAACATTACTAGTTTTATGTGAGATAATAGAACAAATTTGAAAGAAAATTCAAGATTAATCACAAGCTTGACTTGGATCTCTTTTGCAGAATTTTGCTGTGAACTTGTCAAGATGGATATACATTGAGTATATTTTTACCAAAATGAACATGACTCTAAAGATGTGCAAGTGGGTTATAAAATGGACATGGTTTGATATATTTTGTCATGTAACAAATCCAAGCAAAAAAACTTTTAACAACAACAAAGTATACAACATTCAAGAAACATTGGAGATTGTATAGAAAGAAAAGAGATGTCATTTATGGGATAAATTTAGAGGTCTTATTGCAAAAAGAATTAAATTAAATTAAAGAGAAAAAAATCTAAGATTTTTACTTGTAAATCAAATATCAAAGGATTTTAGTTGCAATTTACACATTAAATTTTTAGTGACTTTGTGATAAATTATCAATACTAATATATTCTAAAACCAATTAAATTACATTAATTCATTTTTTCATTTTTTTAATAGATATGCCATGTTTTTTGTAAACCCCAAAGAAAGATCCACTAATCTAACTTCTATTTGATACATAATAAATTGTAGGCTTAAAAAGATTATAAGCTTAAAATTTTGTTGTGCAACTCATTTATTTTCTAAGTCATGATTTACTCACTAAGGTATTTCACCTTGGTTTCTCACATCTATTCCACATTTTCTTCTACATAGCACATATACAGGCTCTTGATCTAAGAAAGAAACCGCATTTAAAAATAAAAACCAAGACAATTTATTCTGTTATTTCAATTATTCTCATTCCATCTACTTCCATTAAAATTGAAATTGACATCCTCATTAATACCTACAATTAATTAACTTAGTCATTTTCCTATTTGAATCCTACCATTTCATAGTAAAAACAGATTACAAATATCAATCACTTGCACAAAACCAGATGTTTCAATTTGATCTTTGACACAAATTTTCCTTTTTAAAAAAAAATAAGGAGATCAGAATTTTATATCCCGCACATGCATGAACATTAAAAAAAACTCAACTCAATCAATAATAACAAGGTAAAGTAGAAGAATGAGGTGCATTAGGGTATTATTCACAACATATTACACCTATACCTTCAAAATGGCTCTAAATTTCTCAAGTAGGTTTTCAATTTGGACAAGCACTACTAGAACCCTAAAGGACAAGCTCAGGGCACCGTATTTGCGGTCCATGCGGCAAAATCAAACAGCATGGAGACTTAACCGGGGTATTAACTGTAGCTGCACAACAGTGGTGATAAAAAGGAAGAATTAGGGTTTGGGGCCAATGGGCCCTACAATACCATCCCTCCCCACGAAGACCGTCTCTCTCAGCATTTCATTGCTGCTCCGCCTCGCAGGCCCAGCACGCAGCCATGTCGCACAGGAAATTCGAGCACCCTCGGCACGGGTCTCTGGGGTTCTTGCCCCGCAAGAGAGCCGCGAGGTCGCGTGGTAAGGTGAAAACCTTCCCCAAGGATGTCGCCTCCAAGGAGCCGCACTTGACTTCCTTCCTCGGGTACAAGGCTGGGATGACTCACATCGTGCGCGAGGTGGAGAAGCCAGGATCCAAGCTGCACAAGAAGGAAACATGCGAGGCCGTGACCATCGTGGAGACGCCTCCCATGGTGGTGGTGGGTTTGGTGGCGTACATCAAGACCCCGCGCGGTCTGAGGTCGCTGAACACGGTGTGGGCCCAGCACTTGAGCGACGAGGTGAAGAGGAGGTTCTACAAGAACTGGTACAAGTCGAAGAAGAAAGCGTTTTCGAAGTACAGCAAGAGGTACGAGAGCGATGAGGGGAAGAAGGACGTGGAGTCGGAGCTGGAGAGGATGAAGAAGTACGCGAGCGTGATCCGCGTGCTGGCGCACACACAGGTGAGGAAGCTGAAGGGCATCAAGCAGAAGAAGGCGCACCTGTCAGAGATTCAGGTGAACGGCGGGAGCATCGCGGCGAAGGTGGACTTCGGGTACAGGCTGTTCGAGAAGGAGGTGCCGGTGGACTCGGTGTTCAGGAAGGACGAGATGATCGATATCATCGGTGTGACCCGGGGTCACGGGTACGAGGGCGTGGTGACGCGGTGGGGAGTGACACGGCTGCCGAGGAAGACTCACAGGGGTCTGAGGAAGGTGGCATGTATCGGAGCATGGCATCCGGCGCGAGTGTCGTTCACGGTGGCGAGGGCGGGACAGAACGGGTACCACCACAGGACGGAGATGAACAAGAAGGTGTACAAGGTGGGGAAAGTGGCGGACAAGCAGTCGTTTTCGGCATCGACGGAATTCGACGTGACGGAGAAGGAGATCACGCCGATGGGCGGGTTCGCTCATTACGGTATCGTGCGGGAGGATTACTTGATGATCAAGGGAGGAGTGATGGGACCGAAGAAGAGGGTGATAACACTTCGTCAGAGTCTGTACAAGCAGGTGTCGCGAAGCGCATTGGAGGACATCAAGTTGAAGTTCATCGACACATCGTCGAAGTTCGGACACGGACGGTTCCAGACATCGCTGGAGAAGGCGAAGGTGTACGGCAAGGTGAAGACAGCAGCATGAGGGATACATTGGGAACCGGAGAATTGAAAGGTAGCGCCGTATTTCCAGTTTTTAGGGCATGTTTGAATTTAGGGTTTCAAGCCCTGTAATTGCCCAACTGACTTCAATTCAAAAAATCAAAATTCGTCCACCTTGGAGTTTGCCCACGTTTGCAATGGCTTTCATGACTTCGTTACGTGATGAGAATTTTTTATATCTGTCATGATCGGATCTGTTTGAACCTATCCTATCCTTGCTGTTATTACAAATACATTTCAAAAATTTGCTCACTTCGTCTGTTTTGCGTAGTATATCATGATCTGTAAAATTGAATGTTTAATTACCGATGTGAAGTTGTTGGATTGCGGCTAAGCCTGCCTTTCTGATTGTAGGTTACTTTTCTCCTTTGAAATGTGTTCTGTTCCTTTTGAAAGCAGAGTAATCATTCTGTCTAGGAATTCGTTTCAATATGTTGTCTAAACCTCAAATTGCGCCAACCTCGGAGCTGGAGCATCCAATGTGGAAATATTATATTACCAACTCATGGGCGTTGATTTGAAAAATGGCATACTTGGTTAAAGTTTCGCTTGGTTGCTTTGGTATCTTCTGGACCACAGCTCACACTTATCTGCTCTGCAGATTCCGTGTGTCCACTCACTATTCAATCAAAGCTTGATTTTTATGTGACTGTGTTAAGGGTTCATTCAACTTAGTGTGTAGTGGCAACGAACATGATGATTGTGAAGCAGTCCACTCCTTGGTGGCTGCCTAAATTGTTTTGGAGCGTGGATTCCAGGTTTGGAGTGAAGGTGAGGTTAGATTTTCAGCACGTAGGACAGGTTCTTTGAAAAGTGGAGTTGAACTGCAGTTATTCCAAATAAGTAGGGTTTATGAGACCTCAGAGCGAAGAGAAAAAAATCATCAGGTCCTCCAAGTGATCTCACATCACACTAGAATGCGTTTCCATCCTGAACCATGAAAACATCAGTCTAAGTATTTTGGGTTTGGCAAACTTCAAAAAACATTATTGTCACACTGCCAGTTAATATTTATTGGTGACAGTGAAATTATCACATTATATTTTAATGATTTTCTACTAAAAACAATAATCTTGAGCATGTCCAATTTTACTATTTAATCTTGCAAAAGAAATTTAGCTATGGTCTTGGTGCAGACATTAACATTCTTACAACATATATGTTATTAATGAGATTTTATCAACAACAATTAAACTTGTTTATTACTTTGTGAGTTTGATCAACACAAAATAAAATTAATTAATAACTATTACAAGTGCATTGTATCTTTAATTGTAAAGTTTAAGGTTGCATCTAATAATGCTCTCATATTGAACAATTTTTGTACTAGGTTTTTTTATTGTCTCCTTATAGCATTACATGGATTAACTTTTGAAACTTAAGCAAAAACTTTGATTTTTACCAAATATACAAAAGACTACTTGGCAAAATATTTGCAACATATAATATGTTAAAAGTTTTTCAATCAACCCAAAGGAATGTAATCACATATTTCAAGATAAGGAAAATATAATCTAAAATATTATTTATTATTATATCTATTTTTACATCACCAACTTTTGAAACTTGTTATCCAACTTTATGAGATGCATATCCATAATATTTGTAAATTATTTATAAGTTTACAATATATCCTACACTTACGTAATTTTTTCTATAGAATTCCAAATTCATGTCTTTGATTGATAATTTTTGTCAACAAAATTTCTAGCTATACTTTGAATGTAATATGCATACTACCTATCTTGTGAATATTTTGGTTTTTACTAAGTTGGATGTGCACCAAAAATTGTGTAATATATCCACAATCAACAAAGATATTTTTTTCAATTTTTAAAAAATGGATAGTTTAACAAACCTTATTATTATTGTTAATAATTACTACAAGATAAAGAGGTGTATTTATAAATAAAAATATAAAAAGTGATGCATATTTTTGTTGATAATATATAATCAATCACGACCAAAAAAAAAAAAGAAGATTTACAACAATAATATTCACCAAAGAATAACTTGCATGTCTAATGCCAAAAGCTGTGTATAATTAATTTCAACTACAATTTTAGTTACAACCACAATTATATTAAATTTCTTCCTTCTAATATTTATATTTCAAATAGAAAACATAATTGTATACAAAATATTTTTAAATGGTAGATCTAATACAAGTATTATTATCAAAAAAAAATTGACTTGCCAAAAATTATCTAAGTTTCTCTTTGTGCTATACAACTTAAAAATAACATATGATTTGGTAGTTTAATTGACATAAATAAACAAAGTTTATGTAATTAGTATTTATAATTTTTTTTTTTTTTTTTTTTTTTTTTTTGCATGATTACTTGTACAAATATTTTGATTAAGCAACTTAAGGTAATTTATAATATTTTGCTAAGATGATTCTAATGAAGATTTATTAGCTAATCTATGCTTGAGTGGATAATTAAAAATAAATCATATATAATAATATAATCAAGAATATTGGCATCAACATAAAATAATGTAAATAAATAAATAAAATAAATTAGAAATAAAAATCTTTAAAGCTGATTTATTTAAAACTTCTGTAAAAGAATTAATTTTAAAACAACTACTAAAACAATATTTTGTATGTTTTTTAATAAGTTGAAAAAAAAAATCTTGTAGAATATTTTATTAATTAGAATTTTTTTAACCTTTTTTTGATAACAACTCCTTGTAAAGATTCAACTTAATTAAAGAAAAAAAATTTTAAAAAATTCTTTTAAAGTATATAAATTTAGCAATAAAAAAATTTAAATAAATAAAATTCTAGAGAATTTTATTTTATTTTTAATTTTTTTAAATTTTTAAATAAGTTAAAAAATAGTGATATACTTAGTTTAAAATAAAATTGGTTGCATCAATTTCTTTTATTTTAATCTAAAGACTTATATTTGTTATAATTATTTTAAAATAAGATGAAATTATTAAAAAAATCATGTTAATATTTTTAAAATATTTATTATTAATCTTATCAAAAATTATTTAAAAGATTCAATTTGAGATTATTAAGTATCTTTTATACTTAATAATATTATTTTATCAAAAACAGCAATAATAGATACAAAAATACTAAATAAAACCAAAAATAATTTAAATTGAATATCTTATTTAGACTATATGTAAAGTTTTTATTTAAAATAATATCATTTTTAAAATTTTAAAATTTAATTTAATTTTTGGTATAACATCCTATAATAAACATCCATCTAAAAAAGATTTTAGAAGATTTTAGAAGGTCCTAGAAGAATTTTGAAGATTCTAGAAGGTCCTAAAAGAATTTAGAAGATCCTAGAAGAATGTAAAAGATCCTAGAAGGTTGTAGAAGGTTCCAAGAACTTGTTACAAGAGATTCTCTAAGATGCTTGATTCATAAGCAAGGTAGAAAGTCACAAGAGAAGGTTTTTAGGAATTCTTCACATCAAAGCAACAAAGAAGCTGCTCAAGAAGAGTCATAGGATGACTTGGAGGCAAAACTTTTTACAAAAAGTTACTTGGAAGCTTCTTAATTCCTAATATATATAAGTGTTAAGATTGAGAGGCTTCATAATCTTAATAATGCATGTCTTGTGGTCTAGTTTAAACCTTCTAATCTTATTCTTGTTGTTGTATTGTATTGCTTTGTAATAAGAATTATGCATCCTATTATCTTATTATATTTTTGCATGAGATTTTTGATTTGATTTGTAATAATTTGTTAAGACTACTAACATTAATTTCAAAGCTTTGGCTTCTTGATAGAATGTGGACTATCTCTCTTTTTGAAAATATTGAAGTATTTTAAAGATTATAGATTACCCTCTTTTAAACTAATATCATCTAATGTTATATATATATATATATATATATATATTAATTTTAATTTTAATTTTAATTTATTTTTTATTTTTCTTAAAAAGAATTAATTATAATTATAGATAATGCTATAATTTTTTCAAAGACTTATCAATTTCTTTTTCTTTCTTAAAATCTCATCTATATATTTTATTGATATAGAAGTAGATTAGATTATGAACGGTGTACCTTCATAAGTAAAAAATAGAATAGTAATTCTTGCAAATCTTTGAGTTCGTATGGATAGTTTAAGATAAGTGATTTCTTTTATTTACAATCTAAGTAAAGAATCTCAAATTAATTTAATATCTAAAGAAGCTAAATGAGAGATTTATAATTTGCAATAAGAAGTTGTTTGATTAAGCAAAACAAGTATTAGACATGTGCCACATATAACCTCTACAGATATTTTAAGGACTATTGTAAAAGTACCAAAGGTTATTATGTCATTCAAAATTGATGGAATAAGATCTAATTTTTGAGGCTTTGTGCAACAAGTAGGATTCTACTTACTCTTATATCCTTCTTGTTATCTAGATGGATTTACTCAAGTTGTTTTGTAGATACTTTTTTTTTAATCAAGAAGTATTTTTTTATAATTTATTCTATTATTGAAAAAGAATTTTTTAATATTATACAATCTAGAGGCTTTTATAAAGAAATTTATTGTTGCATTTGGAGATAATAATCAAAAAAGGGTGGCAAAAAAGATAATACAAAACTTACAATAAAAATCACATATAGTTGTAATTTATATTGTAAAATTTCAACAACTTATATATGACCATAATTAAAACAATAAGGCATTTATAACTCGGTTTTGATATGGTTTAAGAAACAATATAAAAAATTTATTGATTACAATGCCCTAAGTCATTAGTTTAGAAGAATTCATATTTCAAGCTATCACTTGCAATAATTGCCTATTTAAATTGCAACAAGAAAGACTTTAGATTTTTAGTAATAATTATTACAATGAAATTATTATTTCTTCAAGAATATTAAAGAAGTATTGAATGGACCTTGAACCTATGCAAATTGATGTAGTTCAATTTAAGCCACTAATATAAACAAAGAAAGATAGACTTGACAAAAAAATTTGTGTTTATATTGTGAAAAGTCTAATCACAAAATACCAAATTATCCAAATAAATTTAGGAGATTTAAGGCACAAAATATGATATCAATTCCGAAATTAATTAAATCAAAAAATAAGGACATCCAATCATAGTAGGGACCATATAACTAGTTACTACCAAATTCCAACTACTAAAAAAAGATATCTTTTTATCTCCAAATCTCACATCTTATTTTATATTTTGTGTACATATAAAAATTCTAAATCATGAGATTTCTCTTACAGCCCTTTTGGATATTAGAATCTCAACATGTTCTATAGATAAAGATTTTGCAACTAAATATAATTTAGTATTGGTGAAAAAGATTCATCTTACACTTATCAAAATAATTGATGGACAAACACTTGCATTAATAGATATTATTGAAGAAATACAACTATTATAAGTGGTCTTAAGAGACCAAATATTACATGTTGTTTTCAGCATTATTCAATATCTTATAAATCCTATTATCATTAGAATTCTTTGATTTAAATTATATAATCTTGATATTGGTTGGAATGTGTAGAAATTTTTTTAAGGCTAAAATATCAAAGAAAAAAATATATTATATCTTTATTTTTAAAACTACTATTTTTATATAAAAAATAAAAGATAATATTGTATTTTTGATATATATCATTTTAATAAGGAATTCAATTAGATAAGTTTTATAAGATATTTTAATTCAATACAAAGACTTCAAAGATTTTTTTTTAAAAACAATATTGAAATGCTATTAGAATATCAATTGTATGATTGTGCCATAAAATTTTGAAAAGGAACTCCACTGCTATTTGGATCAATATATAATCTTTTAGAAATAAAGTTAACAATCTTATAGGAATACATTGATAAAAATCTTTCTAAGAATTTTATTTGACATTCAAAATCACTTACTATAGTACCTATAGTTTTTGTGAAGAAGGATGGATCTTTACAAATATTATTTTGTTGTGGTTTGGCTACTATGTGAAAATATTATATATATATATATATATATATATATATATATAATTTACTACACAACTAAATGAGAGCCATATCAGTGGATTTTATTGGTTACAAGATGTGGTTAGGTTGTTAGTTTAGAAGGGATTTATTAAAAAGGCTAGTATTGAGGTTTATACAACCTTATTTTTTTTTTGATAGTAACTTTGAGGTTGATTTTATATTTATAATAACTTTTGTATATCTTGGGTCACCTTTATTAGGCATTGGCGATCCTTGAGATCTTGTTTACTTCTTTTATTTGATCTTTAGAACACATATTATATAAATCTTATTAGAGAAAAGATTGGAAAAGAATTTGTAATATGAAAAGGAGTAGTTAGGCCATCCATATGGATGAATGGAGATGGATGATAGAACTTTCTATTCCTATTGGCCAAAAATCATGCCTAATGGGCTTTATGGAGGCTATCTAAGGGCTTATTAGGAATTAGAGGTTTTTTTAAGAGGGATTTGAATATCAAAGGCTAAGATCAGCAAGTTTGGTTTTTTGACTATGATTTTGGTTAAAATTTTGTGTGATTTAGACTTTTTATGAAAGAGATACAGGTGCTTAAATTTAAGGTATCAAAATTGTACCTATTGTCACTCTTTTGAGCATAACTCACGTCTACAAAAAGCAATTGAAGATTGGCAACTAGGATTGGAAAGATCACTTTCTTGACTATATTTTTTGTATATGCCTTAATAAAATCTAAGTAATAATAAAAGAGATATTAGAAGTTGAAATGAGTGCTTGTAAGCTAAGGATAGTAAGTAACCCCACTTAACTAATGGTTATATTTTGAGCTATATCTTTGGCAATTTGATAAATTTTTAGTTCAAAATTTTCAAGAATATATATATTTATGTCATAAGACTATATAAAAAAGTTTTGTGGCATTAAAATTTTGAATTTGTGAGATATGAAAAAAATAGTACTCAAGTGTCTCTAAACTAGGGTTTTATGTAGCTGCTAGGGTTTTTAAGATATCAAACGATTGGAAGCTAATCTATAGTTGATTTTTTTTGTGGTGAAGCTTAAGAATATTATCTACACTTTAGAGAAAATTTTATAGAAACTTAATAGTTGAATCAAGATTTATTAAACTCTAAAGTTTAGAAAGAAATAAATCATTGCGGGTGAATAAGCTATAGAAGGATATTATTGCAATTTGAACCTTTTATACAACCTAAAGAGATTTTGTAGGAGCTAAGACTTTATGTACAAATCTATTTGAATGCAAGAGAGGTTTTATCAATATAATTTTTTTAAAAAATTATATCTTTATATTTTTTTACACTTTTTATTAAGGACAAATCACTTATTGGAGTTTTGCAAATAAATTATAAGAAAATTCTCTACAGCCAAGTACCTAGTGTATTTTCGAATAAAAGATCATGTCACACAACAACATGCATTGATTATTGGAATTTAAATAAGATAATGATAAAATATTATTATCTATTGCCATTGATATTAAGACTCTTTGAACAACTAAGTCAAATAAAAGTCTACACAAAAATTGACATTTGTAGAGCTTATAATTTAGTATGCATTAAAAAAAGGGACAAATAGAAGATGGCATTGTAAATACACCAATTATATTCTAAAATTTGATGAATTATGTCTTTTAAGAATTTTAAGATAAATTTGTTATTTTCTATTTTGATGAAATTTTGATTTATTCAAAAAGTCTTGAAGAATATGAGGAACATATAAAATTGGTACTACAAAAATTAAGAGATAGGGATTTATATGCCAAATTAAAAAAAAAAATCTATTGACCAAAGATAATTTTTTTGAATATATCATATCAAATGAAGGTTTATTAATGGATCTAAAAAAGATTCAAGATGTTAAAGATTAAAAAATCTTTAAGATGATATAAGATGTACAATATTTTTTTGGATTTGTTAATTTTTATTGGATATTTATTAAGAATTATTTTCAAGTAGTAATTATATTTATTCAATTGATATATAAGAATAAGTTGGAATGAGGGCTTCAAGTAGAAAAGGGTTTTTGAGATCTTAAATTGACTTTTATTATTGCTCTAATTTTAATACATCCGGATTTAACAAATTTTTTTTATATAGAAATTGATGCTTTAGATTTTGTGATAGAAGCTGTACTATCACAAAAGCACAAAGACAAGAAACTTCATCTACTTACATTTTATTCTAAGAAATTTTTAATTGTTGAGATCAATTATGAAATCTATGATAAAAAATTCTTTGCTATTGTGGATTTCTTTAAAAAATGATACCATTTGCTTGAAATTACTTTATATCTAATAGCTATATATATAAATTATAAGAATCTTGAATATTTCATACTGGCTTGCATTTTAAATCGTCTTTAAGCTTGGTAGAATATGTCTCTATCTCATTTTGACTTCAACATCACATATTAACTAAAAAAACAATAAAGATTGTTTGATGCTTTGTTTATATGATTATACCTTGCGGCAAAAGATGGGGATGTAATATATGACCAATAACAAATAGTATTCTTAAAACTCAAGCAATTGTATCTTTGAGCAACTACTATATTAATTCTAGTGGATTCTTTACTTTTTGATTAAGTTTGTACAATATTGATGATGGATTCTCTTATCCTTGACATTAAATAATATGCTAGTAACATTCAAAATGATGTTAGCAAATTTAAGTTTGAAGACAATATTCTTTAGTTTGAGGAACATCTATATATTCTTGAAGGATTAGCTTACCTTTGTGTTTTGCAAGTATATCATGATTTTCTTGCTATTGGACATTTTGAATTCAATAAGGTGTTGAAACTTTTTTTTCAAGATATTTGATGGCCATAGATATAAAATATTGTTAAAGAATTTATATTTTTATATGATATATGTTATAGATCAAAGAATCTTTAATATTCTTCATATAGACTTTTTCAACCACTACATATTTTAAGATAATCTTGATCTTCTATTTCTATAGATTTTATTATAAATCTTTTATTGTTAATTTTTTTTGATACCATATTTATAATTATTAATCATTTTATTAATATAACATATTTTATTCCTTGTAAGAAGACAATTACAAGTAAAAAAAAACCAAATTCTTCATTAATAATGTCTATTGGTATCATGGATTGTCAGATGATATTATATCAAATTGAGGATTTTAATTTGTATCCAAGTTTTGAAAATCACTATTTAAAATCTTTTAAGTAATTATTAAGATATCTTCAACATTCCATTTATAAATCAATGGCCAAATAAAGCAAGTCAATCAAATTTTAGAGTAATATTTAAGATGTACTATCAACTATGAAAAAGATGATTGGACTTCCTATTTGCTACTTATTAAATTTATTTATAATAATACTATTTATGCTTCTATTCAACAAATGTCTTTCTATGTATCAAAGATATGGACTAAAAGAAGATGTATAAATCAATAAAATCCATGTTAAAAAAATAAAAAAATAGAAATAAGAAATTATATATATTTAAAAAGAAACTAGAATGGCTATTGCCAAAGATTAGAACATACAAGGACTCTTGAACTAGATTAGAAGTAAAAAAAAATTTGATAAGAATGAAGAAAGCTTCATTCTTATTTTTATATACATTATCTACCTAAAAGATATGTGGCAGTGTTCTATAGGACCTCCAATACATGTCTCATTTGCAAGACATATGTGAAACTTATAAGATAAGTTTCTTATATGTGTGCCATGTATTTAGCTTGTTCTATAAGTTACCAACATGTGCAACATGTAGTTAATTTTCTGGCCAAGTTACTAACCTACAAATCACCTATAGATATGTATAAAGATAAAATCGTGTCTAAGAAGCTTCTAAGAAGCTATTCTATAAGATATTATCAAATTATCTTATTTTTATTTATTTCTATCTATCTATATTAATTAAATAATTATTAAAATAAATCTTATGCCTATGATATTATTCTCTCTTTTAGATACAAGTTCCAGAGGAGTGGTGATTATATGTTGAGGAAGTCTAAGATACACCAAATTATATTTGTCACATATTTTAATCTTTGTTCCCTTCAAAGATTGTTGATAGGTTTTCTCAACCATTGATAGTGTCCTATACCAAAGCAAAAGAACCACCTTAATATTTGATCATTTTTGAGGCCTTCATAACTTCTTTAAAAAAAAACATTTGAAATACCATCAAGAGTAGTTCTTACTTTTAAAAGTGTTACCAAACTTTGAGAGTCTCATCCAAGGTCATGATACCAAATACATTATATTTTTCCATCAATATGAGGAAGAACATGTTATTCTTGAGGATCTTCATCTCTATTATATTGTCTTGAAGGTTGTGATAGTCATAATATTTCATCCAGTAAGTTAACAAACAATAGCTCTTGAGTTGAATTTGTTGGTTGTTGATTTTCCGTCTCTCTAGTGCTAAAAAATTCAAAAGAATAGCAAATAATAATATAAGATAGAATGAAATCTCTATTGAACCTGCTTTATTTTATAGCAAAGATTTTTTTGACTCTTCATCTTGGTTTTGATAGATGTCGTTAATAAAATGTATTGATTTTTACTGATGCATTTATTAGATTCTTAGGTGGCCCCTATATGCATTCACTAATATCATATGTGCGCTAATAAATAAGATATTTCAACCGATTTTGATGCCGTCTTGATTCTAAGACTTCTTCCACCTCAAATTCTTTATTATTGTCTACTTCTATAAGAGGCAATGATATTTTTTTTCTTCCTTATATATCCATTATCTTATATGACTCAAGTAATGATACATGGAATATTATACAGATCTTTATAGATTTTGATTTTATATTATAATATATTTATGAGATAAAAATATAAATAAGAATGATTTTTAATTAATATTTAATTATCTTGGTTCAACAAGAACTCAAGATACTTAAGAAAGATTTTATGAAAGCCTCTTAGATTATTTTCTTGTTTTAATAGCTAATAGATAAAAGTTAATTATTAATTTTTCTTTTTAGATTATAAAAATTCTTTTATTATTTTAAAAAAGCCATAAATTAATATAAATATGATAGAAGAGATAAATAATTGATATGGTTGATATTAGTATTAAATTGAAGATAGGATTGGATTTAAAAATCCCTTGGATAGGTTGGATTGATATCCAAGGGCTAACCATTAGTAGGATAGGATCAAAATCATATTTCTAGTCAATAAAATAGCCATTAAGGATAAAGTATGGAGTGATTTGGAGATTGGCAATTAGAATTTGAAAGTTAGCTTTGAACTTGTTTCAATGGTATAAAATTCAATTTTATAAATTTTGAGATGGCTTTGCAATCATTGTTCAAAATCAAGGTTTATATTGGTGATTTGGATTTTATATAATAAAATTAGGGCTAGCACTCTTAGCTAGTTTGTGTAATTAGTATAACATCTACTATTAAAAAATTAATAATATATGATTGATTGGATGTACTATGAGTACATAAAATTTTATAATAATCTAATAATGTGGTTGGAAGATATTTGATCATTAGTACAAAGAGGTATTAGAAGTTGGTAATTTAAGATTATTTAGGATTTTTACAATATCTAAAAATTTATTAATTAAAATAAGGTGTAACTTAGTATAGTATTAGAGGACTTGGAAATCAAGCTATATACCAATTTTAAGCTAAAGTTAATAGTTAAGGAAGGAGAAATTATTATTGGAACATCTATATCAACTTTAAGTTGGCAGCTGAGTGACGTGAGTGCGGTTTATAGATATTTTCTTCACAATTTGTAAGTTAGATTGGACTGAAATTTTTTGAGAATATAAAAGATTTATAAGGGCTTTTATTTGCAAAATTTTACATCAAGTGGATAGTTAGATTAAAAATTACAACTTGCAGAAGTTCATTGACTAGAATTAGAGCTTGTAAAAAAAAATCAAAGTTACTTAATTGTGAAAATAACAAGACAATTGGAATTTGTGTATGGTTGAGATTATTAAGAAGAGTATATTTGAATACTTTGTATTGGCTTTAAATACTTTTAAATTGAGATTTGAATTGCATTCTTCTTATATGGCTAAAACCTATTAGGTTTCTTACATATTTGTAAAATATAACTTTATCCTCTACGACCAAATATCCAGTATATTTTCAAACAAGAAAATACATAATATGACATCAGTATGTACAATTAACAAATAATTGGATTGATCTATGTACAAATCAAAAATAATTCAAGCCTATAATAATCCAATTTATTACAAGGACAAATAGTCTTAATATTATGACAAAGTAATCATATTTTATTGTCCATGTAGAATTAAGATTGTTTCTTACAATAGACATTTGTATTGATCTTTTGTTGATCTTAAGCTTCTTTTAATTGTGCCTTCATTGCTGTATGTAACTCTGGCAACCAATTTGTTAAATCTTCTACCACAGGATTATTAATTTTTAAAAAGTTGTGATGGTAAAATTCACTCTTCAATCCAAGTTATAAGGTGGCCTCAATTAAGAGTTGCTTATAAATTGTGGTGTGAAGTATAATGAGCAATAAACAACAATGAAGGAGAAGAACAACACAAAACAAGTAAAATATGTGCAATTAAGTAATTACACACTATAAAACTAGTCATAGTTTTTTTATTATATTTTCATCTAATAAAAAGTAAAAATAAAAAATAAAAAATAAATTTTCAAGTAGATAATTTTTTTATCTTTCCAATGATATAAAAAACATGTAAATCTTAGTTATTATGAATAAGTTATGATAATTCAAAGTTAGAAGGTAAATAATGAAAAAAATTAAGTAGAAATTTTTACCTCAAGGATAACTTGTTACAAGATCATGGATTCGAACTTCACCAAGGCTCACAAGTAGTGTATATGGGTATCCTAGAGATGCCACGAGGCCTTAGTCTTATCCTCCTACCTACATCCAAGGTGCCACAACCCATATGGAACTTGTGCACCTCCCTTCCTATAAGGACTATACTAGCTGTTGGTCTTCCTATTTTATACTAGTAGAACTAATAATTTTGTATTTTTGACTTCACCATGGTGTTTAAAAACACTGTATTAGCCTAGGAACCTTGTATGGCCTTCAAATCTTGCTCCATTTCTTCATAATGGCTCCCAAAGTGGTAAAACTCATTTTTATCAAAGTCTTCAAAATTGCTCTAAAAATTCTTAATAAATTTTAAAAAAAATTTAAATTAATTCTAAAAATCTCTATAATCTTTCTAACATGATAAAATCAATTTAAGACTATTTTATTCTACCTTGGAAAGTTTTTATAATAATAAAAATAAAAATAAAAATCAATAAAAATCAACTCAAAATCCTATTTTCTACAAAAATAATTAAAAAGATATGAGATTTCTTTCTTATGCTTCTTCTACCTACTAAGTAATATTTAAAGGTTTTTAATGAATAATATATGTAGTTAGAAGGCCAATGTAGACATTGGTCTCAATAACTAATTCTCAATACTTAATAATAAGTAAAAATATTAAATCAACTAAAATAATTGCTTCTAAGAATTATTAATATTCTATTTTTATAACTTTCTTTTTAATAAGAATTTCATATTTAAAAACACTTCTTAATTCTAATAAAGACTTAAATAGTCAAAAAAATCTCTCTAATCATAATATTTATATAATTAAATGACTTAAGACTATATTTTTAATTAATCAACTAATTAAGATCCATTAGTGAGACTCACATAATATAAGGAGCCTCAAGTTAGTCTTCCAAAGAAATATGATAATACATGTTATCATGTGGCGTGATCTTCTATCTGAGAATACACTGGATACTTGATTGTAGAGAATTTACTTGAAATTTAATGGCAAGAGTCCAATAAGTGATTTATTCTTAATAAAAAGGACAAATAACACAATGATATTATAAAAGATAATTTTTATTGATTAATCTATTTTGTATTTAAGTAGGTTTATAAAAAAAGGCTCAAATTGCCACAAAACCTTTCAAAAACTTATTTACTAGCAAGGATTTATTTCTTTCTAAATTTTAGAATTTAATTATTCTTGATCTAACTATTTTATTTCTATAAAACTTTCTTCAAAATTTAGATGATACTTTTAAATTTCATTACAAAAAAGAATCAACCATAAATTTACTTTTGATTGTTTGATATCTTAAAAATCCTAAGAATTCTTTAAAATCCTATTTCAGAGACACTTGAGTATTATTTTTTTCATATCTCACAAATCCATAATCTTAATGCCACAAAACTTTTTGTACATAGTCTTGTGATATAAACATATACATTCTTGAAAATTTTGGACCAAAAATTTATCAAATTGCTTAAAATATAGCTTAAAACATAACTACTAGTTAAGCGGGGTTACTTACTGCCTTAGCTTACAAGCACTTACTTTAGCTCTCAATATCTCCTTCATCCTAGCTTAGATTTCATCAAACCATACAAAAAAAATATAGCTAAGAAAGTTTTATTTGAAATCCTAATTGCCGATCTTCTATTGCTTTTTGTATGTGTGAGTTATGCCTAAAAGAGTGACAATAGATACAATTTCAATACCTTCACTTTGAGCACCTATATCTCCTTCATAAAAAATCCAAATCACACAAAATTTGTACCAAAACCATATCCAAAAATCCAAATTTTTTGATCTTAGCCTTTGATGTTTGATTCTATTTGAAAAACAATTCCTAATTTCTAAGAAGTCCTTGGGCAACCTCCTTGAAGTCCATTGGGTATGATTTTTGGCCAATAGGAATAGAGACTTCTATCATCCATCTCCATTCATCCACATGGATGGCCTAAGTACTCCTTTTCATACTAAAAATCTCTTTCTAATTATTTTTTTTATAAGATTTATATAATATGTATTCTAAGCACCAAATAAAAGAAGTAAACAAAATCTTAAGGATCACCAATGTCTAATAAAGATGGCTCAAGATATATAAAAGCTATTATCAATATAAAATCAACCTCAAAAGTTATTATAAAAAAAAAAAAGATTATATAAATTTTCAATAATAGCTTTTTTAATGGATCACTTTTAAATTAATAACCTAACCACATTTTTTAACTAATAAAAGTCCAATGAAATAAATTTCACTTAGCTATGAAGTAAATTATATATATATATATATATATATATATATATATATATATACAATATTTTCACATCGTAATCAAACTACAATACGACAACGTTCAAAGTTTTAAAGGTTTATCAACCAAATTCAATTGATAATGGTTCTACAACTTGATATTTATTCAATAGAAGAATCACAAGTTAGATTGGTTGATACCTTGCTTACAAGACAAGCATTATTGTGGTTTGCTTTCTTGTTTCAATAGAGATTACCAATTTTATGCAACTTTGAAGCTTTTAAGGAAGCATTTAAAAAATATGATAAGGCTTGATAGACAATAGCCAAGATTTGAGCATTACAATAAAAAACATGCTTTGCATCAATCTATGCATTTGATTTTAGGCAACTAGCATGCAACATCAATTGAGATGAAAAAATCTTGATGAATCAATTCTATTAGAGATTAAGAGACAATATGAAGGATTTGTTATTATAGCTTTTAAATCTACAATTGCTCAAAAAAACCATCAATTAAGCTGTAAAATATGATAATTGACTATTTCAATGTTATCAAGATCATCATTCATGGGCTTTAATAAGACAACACATAATCTAATTCACTCTTACTACATTGGCAAGTAGTCTAATTTTCCATTTAAAAATAAAATATATATAGCTTGATACAATATATTTTAAATATCTTAGTCTATAAAAAAAGAAGCACCAGATAGAAAAAGATCTATATTTGTATTATAGCAAGGAATACCATAAGGTTGGTATTTGTCTAAAAAAAAAAATTAATGCAACATCAAAATCAAGAATGCAATTATAAAAAAAAATAAAGATATTTAGCCATAATAGGAACTATGAAGTTGGATAATTGAACATCATAAAATTATTCAAGTTCCTTTCTTTTTGTTCAACTTACTTCTTGTTTTACAATTCTTTTGTATTTTAGACCCTCAAAAGCTTCAAACAATCGCCTTATTGGATTTAAAGATGTTCACTTTTTTTTTAGATAAGACGTTTACTAAGCTTCATAAATTTTTTTTAATATAAAAATCCAAACTTGTTTATATAAAAGTAATATATGGACGACCCTTATCCTTTGATAGTGTCATTCATAAAACAATGCCTATAGAAGTATCATTTAAAGATCATAGTAGCAAAATTATATTCAATATTATTAAGATTCCTTCAAATCTTGTTATTCTCAAACTTTCTTGGTTTGAAAAAGTATAATCTATGTATAGATTGAAAATTACAAAGAATGATATTTTTGTTAGAAATTCCTATAAGAAAACTTTATTAAAAGCAACGAGTTGGTAAGCCTTTTTTTTATTGGAATAAGGGTCTTTATAAGATCAACCAAAGAAGGTACACCATTTTTTATTTATGTGAATCTAATCAAAGAAGATATGACTTTATCAGCAATTATTTCAGAACAATATAGAAAATTTTAAGATATTTTTCAATAGAAGAATATTGATATATTATCAAAGCATCAACTATATGATTAAGTTATAGATCTTTAAGAAAGAATATAACTACCTTTTGGCCTAATTTATAACCTTTCTCAAAACCAGCTTTTGACATTGAAGGATTATATTGATGAAAACCTTATAAAAAACTTCATCAAACATTTAGAGTCTCTAGCAAATGCACATATTTTCTTTCTAAAAAAAATGATGGTTCTTTATGTATATGCATTGATTATTGGAGATTGAATAAAATAACAATGAAGAATCATTATATCATGGACAGAAGATTTATTCTAATTGTTATCTAGGTAATATAGATAGATAGAAATATATATAAGTAGATTAATTTAATAATATCTTATAGAAAAGCTTCTTAGAAGCTTCATAGATATGATTTCATCTTTATACTTGTTTATAGGTAATTGATAGATTAAAAACTTTGTCAACAAATTAGCCACATGTTGCATATGTTGGTAGCTTGTAGAATAAGCTAATTACATGGTACACATATAAGAAACTTGTCTTACAAATTGGACATGTGTTGGAGGTCTTATAGAGCATTGATACATAGCTTTTAAATAGATAGTATATATAGAAATAAAAGTGAAGCCTTCTTTACTCCTGTCAAATTTTTTTTTGCTTCTAGTCTACATCAAGAGTCTTTACATTTATTAGTCTTCCACAATATCCATTCTAATTTCTTCTTGAATACATATACTTTCTTATTTTTATTTTATTGCTTCCTTTTGACAAAAATTTCATTGATTTTCTGTATCTTCTTTCAGTTTGTGTTCTTGATATATTATCCACTATAGTTAATCTTAGGACTTTTGGAACAACTCAGCCAAGCCAAGATCTATACTAAGATAGATCATTGTGAAAAATATAATTTTCTACAGATCAAAGAGGAAGACAAATAAAAGACCACATTTTGAATAAGATATAGACATTTTAAATATAATATCATGTCCTTTGGATTAACAAATGTACTTTCTATTTTTTAACATTTAATAAATAATATCTTTCAAGAGCATCTAAATAAGTTCATAGTGATCTATCTTGATGATATTTTGATCTATTCAAAAAATCTAGAGAAACATGAAGAGCATATAAAGTTGATATTACAAAAGCTATGAGATACAAGTTTGTATATCAAGCTAGAAAAATATGTATTTCATCATTGGAAATTCATAGGATCTTTTAGAATATTTTAGAAGCTTTTTGAGTTAGTGAAAGTCAGTTGAAAAGCTTCTTAGTTGATAAAAATAGCTTAAAAAATTTCCTAATTAATAGAAGGATCTCAAGAAGCTTTCCAATTGGTAGAAGCTGCTCGAGAAGCTTCTTAATTTCATAGAATCCATTAAAAAAGCATCTTAAATAAGAGTATATATAAGGGTCGAGGCTGAAGAGTTCTTCAATCTTGACAATGCATCTTTTAGAGTTCTAGCTCACCTTTCTTAGAATTATTCATGTACTCATTTGTTTAAATCAAATTTTTGTTGGTTTCTTCTTAAAATCTTGTCTTAATTTAAGTCTCTTGCTTTGTATTCTTGTATCCTTGATATTTACTAATTTTTATTGGATCTTCATAAAAAATTACTTTCAAGTTGCTATCCCTCTTATTCAATTGATGTCAAAGATAGAAGAATACAAAGCAAGAGACTTGAACCAAAATAAGGTTCCAAAAAGAAACCAATAAGAGCTTGAATTAACTAGATGAATATATGAATAACAACGAGAAAGGTGAGCTAGAATTCCAAGAGATGCGTTTTTGAGACTAAAGAACTCTTCAACCTTAATTCATATATATATTCCTATCTAGGATGCTGTCGTATTACGTATTGTCTTGTTTGGGAATGCACCGAGCACCTGGCTGTAGAAGGAAAATTTGTGTTTACAAATAATCAAGAAGCCCTAATAGATTTTACCCATATATGAGGAATATGATTCAAAGTTCAATTCAAAAGTGTTTAAAAACACTCCTCTTAATAACATCAACTATACATATACCCCAATTTCTTTGTTTCTTTTATAATTAATTAATTTTTTATTTTCGTTTGTAAGTCCTAATCCTAATCAGTGAGCTTTGACAAGCTATAACTTTTAATCCGACTGTCTACTTAGTGTGAAATTTTGCACACACATGTTACTATAAGCCTTTTATATGCTCAAAAAAATTTAGCTCAATCCAACTTACAAATTGCAAGAAAATGCCCAAAAAAAGCACTAATGACACTCAATTGTCAATTTGAAGATTGATGCAAAAACTCCAGTGGTGATTTCTCCTTCTTCCACTATTAACTTCAGCTCAAACTTGGTATATAGCTCAACCTATAAGTCTTCTATCACCACACCAATTTTTACATTAATCCAATTGATGGATCTTTAGTTATCATAAAAATCCTATCCAACCCTAAACTGCCAACTTCCAACAATCTTTTGTATCAAAGTTCAAATATCTCTTGATTGCATTACTAGATTAATACAAATTTTTGTATACACTTAGTACACCCAACAATCCAAATAAAATCAAATTTTGAATTGTAGATGCTACACAGATTGCACGAATCGCTCAACAATGCAAGCCATTATTATCTTATATAAAATCCAAAACACCAATACAAACCCTGACTTTGAATAGCAATTGCTAAGTCTTCCAAAATCCTATGATAACAAGCTAAATGCCCTTGGAATCCCCTTCAAGCTGGCTATCCAGTCCTAATTGCTAATCTTTGAATATCATCAACACTTGTCTTTGGTAGTCATTTATGTGGCTAAAGGTCTGATTTTGACCCTATCTCATATCCAATCACCCCCCGGGTATTGATCTAACTTATTTTAAGGGTTTTTAAACTTAATCCTATCCTCAACTCAACCTTGGTGTCTACCATATTAACTTTTTATTTCTCTTATCCTATTTTTTATTAACTTATGGCTTTTTTAAAAGCCGTGAATTAGTTTCTATAACCTAGAAGAAAATTTTAATAACTAACTTTTATCTTTTAGCTATTAGAGCAAGAATTAATCGAAAGGCTTTTAAAAATCTTTTCTTAAGTACCTTAAGTTTCTAATAATCCAAGATAACTAAGTATTAAATAGAATTTATCCTTATTCATACTTTTCACTGTATAAACGTATTACAACATGACATCCACTCCCTCTGAACGTGCACATCCTCTAGTATGTGCCAATGAAGCATATGTCATAATTGGCATCATACCATTTCTTCATTTCTTACACCAAGTTCTTCTTCATCATGTTCATCATCCATTTCTATACAATTATCTTCTTCAAGGTCATTGATATCTTCAATATGATCCTCCACATTTACTTCTCCATCTCGTCTTTTGAAAACCTTAACTCGCTTCTCAGCAATAGGTAGCTTCAACCTTGTACCATCCAATTCTTTCAATGAATATGTGGCATTATCATGAACTGTTACTACTACATACGGCCCAAACCAACATTTTAAAAACTTTCTTAAAGTACTATGCTGGTTATCTAAATTGTTGTCGTAAACAAGCACCCAATCACCTTCTTCAATTGTTTTAGGCCTCAATCGATGTTGTTTATTAAACCAAGCCTTGTTCCTTAGCCTTGCCCTTTGTAATCTTTTCAATGCCAATTCCTCATCTTCTGGTCTTTGTTCAAGTTGCCGAATTCTAATAGCCAACAACTCTTCTCTTCTTAATCCTTCTTCCCAAGGTAGCATACTCCAAGTTGGCACATGTTCTTCAATCGGCATAATAGGTTTTTGACCTGTCATTAGTTCCACTAGCATATATTCTATCACCAAACTATGTGTTGTTCAATTAGCCCATAATGCATAAAGTAGAAGTCGAGGCCATTCTCTCACTCTTCCATTACAGGCTTTAACCAAGGCTCTTATAATTGGTCAGTGTCCACGTTGTCATACTACATTTACGTGCAGTGTATAAAAATATTAAAAATCTTGTTTCTATTATTAATATATGTGTGAGTGCTAGAGATTATTTTAGAAGATATTATAAGGAGAGGATTTATTATAGCCACTTAGTTAGTGAATTAAGATGACTATTTGTTTTGTTCCTACCTTATTTATATCCTAGAATAGACTCTTTTCTAATTAGAAGAAAAATAAAGGTTGTTTTATCTTTCTTGTTGACTTTTGAGGTAGAATGGACCTTGTGAGGGATAAAAAAGAAGAGCATGGGGTGAATAAGGCCCATCCAATAGGATTTGGCTGCCCATGTGGGCGTCTCATAGTCTAATATAGAAAGAAAGGGAGATATACTCCGGAACAACTCAAACAGAGAGAGAGAGAGGCAATTTAAATAGCGAACTTTGAGAGAGATAGTCTGTGGATATAGAAGCGCTTAGGCACGAAATTGGTGGGTGTACCTTCAGTTGTGGAGTATTCTAGAACCCACTACCTGTTTGTTTTTCGAGTTGTGAGCATTCCGAAAGAGCTATTTTGGGTGAGAGTAGAGTTAGCGGGTCTAGTGTTCGTGCTGTGGAGAAACTTTGAGCTGCTACTGCAAGTTTGATTTCGACTCTTTCTTAGTGAAATTTATAGAGAGTGTGGAAAATTGTGCTAGCTTTCTATCAAGACATCTCTTGTAGCATTTGGAGTTGGAGAGAAAAAGTTGTGAGCTTGAGAGTGGGAAAGGGTTTGCTGCCACCTGATGAAGAGGGGCAGAGACTTTGTTCAACCACCCAAGTCGGACAGTCTCTTTAATCTTTTTGATATTTTAGGTGCTTATAGTAACTTGTGTAAGCTTTCCACAAAAACAAAAATCAATACATTTGGAGCTTTGATGAAAGTTTTATGAGCCGTGAAGTGTCAAAGAAGAAAAATTGTTGCTAGGATTTGAAGAGTAGAATCGACTAGCTACAAAATCTGGAGTTTGAGAGGCATGCATGCGAAATTTTAGAATAAGTTAGGTGATGGAGTGAGCTTTCTAAAAAACTATTGCATGTCCAATTTGGAGAAGGGAAGTGATCACAACAAAGGCTGAAGTGAAGAGGAGCTTTGCTGCCTTTGCATTTGCTTGGAAATTTTAGCGCCTACTTTTTTTAGCCATAACTTTTAAATGGTAAGTCATCTATTTGTGAAATTTTGATATGTTTTACAATGGATTATTGGCTTTCCATAGGCTATAAGCATGCTTGATTCGACCTTTTGATGAATTTTTAGTGATTTATTTAGTTTCAGCTTGTTGTATAACTTGTATTCCTCATATGCGGTTGTATTTTGAGGTATACTTGAATACATACATACTTTGCTTATACTTTTTATACAAGTATATATACTTGTATTTATATCAAGTATTTATACAAGTATTTTACAAGTATTATACATAATATTTGTACAAGTATTTTACAAGTATTTATACAAGTATTATACCAAGGATTATATAAGTATTATATAAATATTTATACAAATATTATTCAAGTATTTATACTTTATATTTGTACAAGACTTGTACAAGTCTAATATAAGTATAATTTGAAAGCTTGAATAAATATTGTGCAAGTATAGAAGATACTTGCACGGCTTCCTCTCATGTTCCCTGCTAGTTCTAGTAGCAGCTAGGAACCCGGCGTTTTCCCAAGGCTAATTCTCTCTACCCGACATATATTGGTGCTTCCACTGAGAGCTGCTTTGGGGCTACTAGTTTTGGCTAAGGTAATATGGAGGATATTGGAGGGGCTTCCTCTGGAGCCCAATTAAACATGGATACCATTCTAGGAGCTTTGGCAATATTTATGGATCAATATAAAATTCAAGCTAGAGGTAATGGAGCTACCAAGGCTTTGAAGGGTGTTGTTGACAAGATTGGAAGATTTGACGGAAAGGACATCACTAGGTTTTTGAAGGTTTATGTTTGTGAGATGGAGGTGCAACAAGTACCTGAGGCTCGAATGATACAAACTTTCACATTAGCTGTTGTGCCTGAGATTCGTGAGAAAGTGGAAGAAATTCGAAGGGATGCAAATTTTACTACTTGGATGACATTTGAAGAGAGATTGCGTGATGAGTATTTTGAAGAAGACTCAGAGAGGATGACCAAGAGGTCTTTTATTGATTGGATTGAACAGCGGCCTGGAAATACTATGGATCCAAATGAATTACTGCGAGATTTTGAGAAGAAATACAACCAATTGCCTTTAGCAGAAAGGCGTCTTTTTGATACTAGGAAGGCTGAATTGTTCTTGCAAGCAGCAGATGATGCTTTGGAAGATAGACTCTTTTTGCTTTTAGGTGATCGAACCACCGAAGGAGGTTTTACAAATGATTGGAGGAGAGTGGAGGAAGCAGTCGCTCTTGTGGCAAAGCAACAAAGAATGAAATCCAGAAGTGGGACAACTCAGATGGATGTAGTACCAAAGCTTGCTACAAAAGCTTCCAAGGTATCATTTGCTTCAACCTCTTCAACAACATCTCCTAAGATGGTCAAGACAGTTGAAGAAAAAACTTTAGATGAGCTTATAAAGGGTATTAGGGATTTGAAGGTGGAAATGAGTGAATTGAAAAAGTCTCGAGACCCTCAATCATCTGAAGGTGCAAGATCATTTGTGAGGAGATGCATTTATTGTGATGGAAAAGACAGTCACAATCTTCGAAGTTGCAAATCATGTGATGAAGCTATTAAAGCAGGCATTATTGTCTTCAAAGATGGTAAGATTTATGATGCATCTACTAACTTGCCTTTGAGTACCAACTTTGGCAAGGGAGGGATGAAAAAGCTTATGGAAGAGAAGATGAGAAGGTCTAATTGTTTACATAGACAAGGTGCTGAGACATTCTATATAAGAGTGGAGCAACAAACAATTAAGACTTTAGAAGCTCCATTTGTTGAAATTTTGCGCAGAGGGACTCAAGCCATTCGAAATGTCACTGGTTGGGATGACCCTATTGAAACAGCTAGCATCAAAGTTTTTTTAGGTCAAGTTCAAGACAAAACTAAAGACTATGATGTCTTTGTTGAAGAGAAGAGAGGGCAAACCTCTGAGAATGATGATACAGGGGAGCCAATATCTAAGAGAAAAATCCAGGAGCTCAAAAAAGGTGAAAAGGTAGAAGGTCCTGCTGCTCATACACGGCAAAGACCTGGGAGGTCCTCTGTCTTTGATCATTCAGGAGAAGGGCCACTTCTAAAGGAAAAATGGGAAGAGAGGACAGACAATGCCAAAGAAAAGGAAAGGGAAGCTGATTCTAAAGGAAAAGGTAAGGGACCTGCCTATAAGCTTCAATCTGACATTGAATCTTCCATTGACATGAAAGGGGTGTTAGAAGAAAGAATCCTGGATGCCAAGATTGAATTTACATTAAGAGAGGCTCTTGGCATTGCTAAAAAAGATTTTCATGAATTGATCATTGATGTTATTAAGAGGAAGAGACAGATGACAGTTGAAATAGTCATGATGAAGGCTCTGGACACGCATATGACCAAAGATGAGGAATTTGAAATTGGACAAGTATTTGCTTTGATGTGTGATCCAATAACTATGGAAGAGAAGGCTAATAATGGTCAAATGGTTAAAGAACAAAATGACTATTTGACTAATAAGGAGGAAGATATGATCTTACAAATGTTTGCACAAACCTGTGTGGTCAGCAACAAGAGTGATATGACCAAAGATAAAAGTTTTGTGGAATATGAGAAGATGGTGGAAAATAACGAAGAGGGGGTGAGAAGCTA
>JAWRVF010001812.1:0-40735 GCA_036785485.1 Physcomitrellopsis africana | reverse complement strand
TGGTATAAATGTAATATTAGAAGCATTTATTACTCTTTAAGACGTGAATAAATCTGTAAAAGTTTTGTGAAGCTCAACCATACCTTCAAAGATTGTTGGAAGAAAGAATATAAATATTAATACTTTTTGAATATATAGTAATACCTTCAATTCATCCAAATAGGAACGAGCGTTGTCGTGATGAGAGTCTTAGCTCTTAGAATCACCAAGTCTTTTGTGCCTCTAGTTTATTAAGTACAAGATGTGATCCATAAGAATTCAAAAAATTGAAGAATTTACATTCAAACAAACATACCTTATGAATCCTAAGCTATTCTGCCTTTAGAGACCTGCCCCTAATTTCGATCATAAATCCTAAGATATCATATCAATTGTAGAAATATTTGACCACTATTCACTTAAGAAAGTAAGGAAGCAAAGGTCATAAACCTTTTGATTATAGCTCATGTGGTTAGGGAGAACCATGTTGTCAAAGTAATCCCTCCATGCTGCCTTTGATTTTTGACCCTCTTTGCTTCACACCTTCATTGCTTCTCATTAACAAAGACCTAAGTACTGAAATTTGGTAGGCTTGTTGTTTATTTTATGTTATAAACGTTATCTAATTTTTGCTCCAAAAGTCCTCTTTGAACTAGAGTTATAGACTCTACCCTTCTTCTTTAATTTTGTCTTCAAACAACTCTAGATCCAACCACAAATTTCCTTGTAATTCTTTAAGCATAACTCCAATAGCAATCAATTTTTTACACAACTTAATAGACTTATATATGTACAAATCCCAATAAAATTTACTCAAAATGCTACTCTCATCACAAAGATATGCTCCCTCAAACTTCACTGATTTGGAGATAGACCCTTGTCACTTTGAAAGAGCATAAAATTTATTCATAAAATGAATGAGTATCAAACTTGCTCTCATCTCTTTTCTAACTTACATAAATCATGTCTATCAATTTTCACACTCAAATTCATCTTTTAACTCCCTTTATATCCAAAAAATTCCACATACATACATTGCCCATACAAATCCCAATCCTACCTTCACTCTATTTCTCTTTTCATCCAAACCTGGTTATAATTTCACTCATAACTCTCTGCTTAGAGATCATATTGACTTGAGTTTTTAACACAAAATAATTAACTCTATAAGGAACAAAAATATAACAAATTTCACCTTTAGAGTCCAAGTGGTTCGCAAGAGCCAAGGCCCAAAATTAAGTAACTCTCACTGCCTTAGTCTTAAACACCTCCAACTTTAAAAACTCATATCTTCTTTGGTATTTAACCAAAAGACATGAAAATTATCTCTATATTTTTTTTATCTTGTTTACTACAAATCTACAAGTACTTGCACTTAAAATACTCTCCAAGCTTCTTCTATATACAAAAATATACACTACCTATACAAAAATCCTATGCACCTTCACAACACTCTCTTTTTTCTCTCTCACAACCCTTCTTTGTCATCCCCGCCCAGTCTCCTTTCTTCTTTTGATCAAAGAGACACCTCAGTCCATGTCTTTCCACCTCTTTAATCTTTTATCGTGGATTAACTTGAAGAAATTTCACTTTTTGAGGTAAATTTCTATTCTACTTTCTTACTACCATTTTTCTACCAACTTTTCTTTTAATTTTAGCCCATAATATTTAAATTTAGATCTAAGAGAGAAGAAAATAAAGATAAAATAGAACTAAGATAAAATAGAAAAAAACTTAATAAATAGAAAAAAATAATAATCTAAATTAGATTAGAGATAAAAAAGAAAGAACTACATCCTATACTGCCAAGTCAAAGAAGCTTGTGTGAATAAGTTCTTAGCTACTTTAGAGATGACGTGAGTTTGAATCCACTTGACTTCACTGTAGAAATCCCTGGCTTCATGACTTGGTATTGCTAGTAGAAACTTCAGTAGGAAATTAGTAGTTTGGCCTACCTATCATCCTTGAGCTTATGATAAATATCGTAACATCCAATATAATTTGGTTATAACCACAATCCCTTCTCTTTTTCATCCTCTCTTCTTCTAATCTGAATCTTTTTATTTTAACACATTCTTTTATATCTTTCATACTATGTTTTAATTTACAACGCTGTCGTATGTCGTGAAGTCTTGCTTGAGAATGCTTCGGGCACCTAGCTGTGGAAGATAAAAAAAAAATATGCAACAAAACTAGTCCTAACCTCTTTAATCAATTTCTAAATAATCTTTAATCAAACTTTAATTAAACCCTAAAATAAAACCTAACTAAATCCTAGTCAACCCTGGTCAAATCCTTAAACAAACCCTAATTAAATCCTAGTCGAATCTTAACCAAACCCTAAGAAAATCCTAAGGTAGTTTTAGAATCTCAATAACTACCAAATAAATCATTGATCTTGATTGAAATTTTTCACACACCTTACTAATTAAGTTAAAAAAAAGTACATTAAGTTTGAAAAAGATCTAACTTCACAAAAAGTAGAAAAATCCATAAATTTGCATGGGTGACGGCCGGCCTCATTCTCTAATCTTAATGCTAATATTCCAGTACCTAAATCTCCCTTTCACACCGTTCAATTGCTCTCAAATTTTGTATGTGCATAGAAAAACAAGTCTACTACCTACAAACACAAATTTCACTTCAATCCAACTAGCAGATTGCTGAAAATCTCAAAAACCCCAACTGACCTTCAAAGCTTAATTCCCGAGATCTTGACCTACTTAAACCTCAATTTGATATAATTAAACCGTAGATTGAGTTCAAATTCACAACACACATTAACAACAACAATATCCAAAAATCCACTAATTTCCAACCGTAGATCAGCTGCAAAGCTTCTGGAATTGCCTAAACCATCAACCCTATTTTATTTCATAAAATCTCAAGTAGCTAAAATAAACCCTGACTTTGCAAAGCTCTTACAAAGTCATTTCTAATCCAAATCACTCCTCACCAAATCCTATGCAAAAAGTCTTAAGTCTTCTTTCTAACCCCATCTTTTGATCTGCCAAAAGACTCTTGATTTGCCCTAAGAAGCCGTTTTAGTAGCCAAAGGTCTGATTTTGACCCTGTCCTACAAACGGCCAACCCTTGGGTATCCATCTAACCTATCCTAGGGATTTTATAGCCCGATCCTACCCTCAATTTAACCCTAATATCAAACATGCTAGTGATTTATCCTTTTTACTATATTTTTACTATTTTATGGCCTTTCTAAGACAATAAAAGAATTACTACAACCTAGAAGGTAAAATTGCTAACTAATTCTTATCTACTAGCTATTATTTGAAGAAAATAAACTAAGAGACTCTCATAAAAACCTTATTAAAATATGTTGAACTTTTTTTGAACTAAAATAATAGAGAATTAATTGAAAAATCATTTTTAGTCATAAGTTCACCATATAATCGTGTCACAACACGACAACGCGACATCCACCCTCTCCAAATCTGTACATCCTCTGGAATGTGCCACCATTCATTTTTCATCTTCTCCATCCTTATCTTTAGTTTCCATAGTATGTGTATCCTCCATAGATATAGATGATAGTATTTCAAGGCTTTCAATTGAAAATTTTACTCCTTCTTTGAAATATTTTCACCTGTTTATCTGATATTGGATTTTGAAGTAAAGTTCCATCTAATTCACGAAGTAAGTAAGTGTCATTTTCATAAACAGTGACAACAATATATGGTCTAAATCATCTTCGAGCAAATTTCTTCTGAGTGTTATGCTGATGCTCCAATGTACTATCATAAACCACCATCCAATTTTCCTCTTCAATAGGCTTTACTCGCAATCGATGTGTCTTGTCAAACCTTTCTTTATTGCTAAGCGTTGCTTTCTTAAGTCTTTCCATTGCTTTTTGATGTGCCTCTGGTAGTTTATCAATTTGTTGTATTCAAAGTTCTAGCAGCTATTCTCTAGAAATTCCATCTTCTCAAGATAAATACAACCATGTAGGAATTGATTCCTCAATCGGCATAATAGGCTTTTGTCCCAACATAAGTTCAATTGGCATATAACCTGTTACCGTACTATGTGTAGTTCTGTCAGTCCATAAAGCATAAGGTAGTAATCTAAACCAATCTTTAGAATTTCTTCTATAAGCTTTGACCAAAGCTTGAATGATTAGAAGATGACCTCTCTCACTCTTCTCATTTGCCTCAGGATTATATGATGTTGTCAACTTCAGTTTTACTCCATGCTTTTTAAAAAGTATTTTAGCTTCAGCAGCATTTAATTCTCTTCTATCAGCTCTCATTCTTCCTATACATCCATATTGACTGAAAATATCTTCAAGAATAAATCTACATACTCTTTCAATCTGCTTGGTCCTCAATGCTCTTCCTTCAACAAAATTGGATAGCTCTTCTCTTGCCAATACCAAGTATTTCATTCCCCATAATCCATTTGGCATATTAACTAAGTCAATAATCCATTAGAAGTGAATAGCAAGAGGATAAGTAGGATGCAATTCATCATGATATCGGATCTTTGATTGAAATTGACATTCAATACATGAACTTACAAAATCTTCCACATCTTTGTAAAATCCTTTCTACCAATATCTTTCTTTGATTTTTGTATATGTTGCCCAAATGCCTCAATGCCCGGCCCAATTTGTATCATGAAATTCCTTGAGAATTTGAAGTTTTGTAGATAAATCTCCAACCACTCTCAATGGAATTCCATCTTTTTTTTTTGGTTTCTTCTACAAAAATCCATCACGCAAAAGATATTCATAAAAATGTTGTCTAACTTCCTTAAAATACTTCTCTGACCAATCTATTTGCTTTTGTAGAGTACTTAAATACCAACCAATATCTTTCAATCTGCCTTCATATAATTTTTCCTTAAAAAGAAAAATTTTATCTTCTCTTTTGTTGGTGTTAACAAATACAATGCTATAGCTTTTACTGTTGTCATCTTTATCATCTTCTTTTGCAATCATGTCTTCATCACCAATATAATTAGCTCTAGACAACATGTGTACTATAGCATTTTTCTTGCCTTTAATATGTACTAAAATTAGATTAAGAGATTTGATAAAAGCTATTCATCTCAACATAGCAATATCTAGAGCTGAACAGTTTGAAATCATATCAAATAGAGGTAAACAATCAACTTCCAATACTACATTTGCTCCAATTAAATAATTTCTTTTTGCCTTCAATATTGTGACAACTTTCCATAGCTCTCTTTTTACTTACGGATAAGCTCGTTATTGCTCAATCAAAATTCTTGCTCCAAATCTAATTGCACAACGTCTTCCATTGATATCATTTTGACCAACAGCTTAACCTATAGCAATTGGATTAGTATCTACCATCATCACCACTGATTGACCATTTTCATAGTCAACTTGCTTTAAAATAGATGGAGATCTTAGAATATTCTTCGAAGACTCCATAGCTTCATTTTGATTTTTTTTCTACTTGAATTTATTTTCCTTTTATAAGAGTTTGTAAAGAGGCTCTGATATATGGACAAAATGTGGAATCCAAATTTGATAGAAAATACATGCTCCCAAAAATCTTCTTACTTTAGTTATATTATTATAAGATTTCATCTTAATAATAGCATCCATCTTCTCCAGATTTGGTTTTCTACCATAGCTTCCACATAAATGACCTACAATAATGATTTCATCCATTCCAAACTTTGATTTGTCAATGGATAAAGTTAGACCTACTTCCTCAAGTCTCTTCAAAATCTTCTCTATATCTTCAATGTGTTGTTTGATAAATTGTCTACAACCATTTTTATCAATTATTGTATTCTTTACTTCTTCTTTACAATCTTTGATAGGAATATCATCAACAAAAGATATAATCTTCTCAGGCACAAACTCCTTTAAAACTTGATTCATTGCATTTTGTATATGTGTCATTGAATTGGTAGTTTCTTTAAATAATGTGCACATACAAACCAAACCCAAAGGTGTCTTCATTGTTGTTAAATCTCTACTCTCTGCTGTATGTTAAAATTCATCATATCTAGAATATAAGTCTCCAATTTAATAAATTGCATGCTCCGCAAATGCCTCAGTAACTTCATCTACAATTAGTCTAGATCCTTTATTCTTGATTGTCACACCATTGGCAGATTACATATCTTGAATAAATCTTAATGCTCCAAATTTCTTTGGCACCGTAAACCAATGATTTGAATATGGACCCATGGATGGTTCTATAATCTCCATCTCCATCTTTTCCTTGAGCAATTCAATTAATTTTGGTAGTAAAGTTCTTGGAACCGAAATAGATTTTAAATCCCACGATATATGTGGAACTATAAAGATTACTATATGTACTATCTCATTTGGGTAAACACATCTTATTTCACTAGGTTTAGATGTAAATACCTTTCTATGTTTTAAAAGCATACTTTGAAACAAATACTTCTCAAGTTTATTTAAAAACTCACCCCCTCCAATCTCCAACTTGTCAAGTGTTTCTTTAGTGAATTGATGTCTAATTCCTGTATAATTTCTTAATCTTGGCTCTTTTTCAGCTCGCTTGAAATAATCTTCAGAATTATCTAGTAATTGAGTTACTACCGGCTTCACTTTCTTTGCTATTGACTTATACTTGGCATTCACTTTAGCTTCATTTTTCCACTTATGGATATCAATGTCTTTACAATGATCCTCCATAAAATGCAATATTTCTTTGTAAAAGCATTGATCATGGACTTCAATCATAATACCTCTATTATCCATAACCTCCTCTATATTTTTCAACCTTTCCAATTTGATGTAGTAGATCAATTGGAAATCCAATCCATTCTATTAATCCCAAGATATTTTTTTTTTATAAAATTATCTCCATTTTCTCAAAATTCTATTCTATTTTTTTTATTTTGGCTTTATATTTAGAATCCATTACACCCACATCTTTGAAATTCAAGATACTATGATCACTCAAATTCAAAATTCCATATCCATTCTTATATATATTGGAAAATATCTTAGTAAATATATTACTTGCACCCGCAGACCTCCATTCTTCACATGTACTTTCTAGAAATCTTGTAATCCCTCTTCAGTATCAAGAGGTTTTTCACGTAATTGATCTCTATGCCTCTTGCTTTCTGGCTTCATTGTAAGGAATTGTACTGAGTTTCTTCCATCATAACTTCAAATCCTTGCATAGTGAGATCCATCATCTAGTATTTTAGTTTCCATTCTTGAAGCTGTAATATATAGCTGATCAAGAATAATTGGATATATGCTACAATCTTGAACAAAGAAATTCTGTTCTACTTCCACATTTCTAATCTTTGTCTTTACTATAGAACATGCTCCAAACAATCTTCCCTTTTCATTATTTGCAGCTCTCAATATCCACCCATGGTTGGTATGTATAGGCTATTTTTCTTTTTCATACACTGCCCTAGATATGATATTAATCTCTGAGCCATGATCTACTAAAGCATGGATTATTTCATTCAAATTTTCAAGCTTAATCTGAGCTTCTGTAGTAGCTCTAGTCCAATAAGGATGAAAAAATCCTAAAGCCTTTGCACCTTTTTTTCCATCACCATCATCAAAAGTGGCATAAGCATGTACCTTTGCTTCTTTTTCCTCCATATTGTGGATGGTATCCTCCTTCTTCTTTTGAAGTTGAAGAGAAAATATGTCTAAAACCTCCTCTTCTAAATCAGTAGGCATACCATCATTCATATCTTTTTCTTCAATCCCATGACTCACCTTATCATCCTTCACAATTATAATCCTTTCAAAGCTTGACTTATATTCAATAGAAAACACTTGGCCAATCTCTTCTTCCTCTTTTTTAGTCAAATAAATATCAATGATACTTGTCATCATTGTCTCTACTGTCATTTGGCGTTTCCTCTTGATAACATTAATAATCAACTCATGGAAGTCTTTCTTTGCAATTCCTAAGACCTCTGATAAGGTAAATTCAATTTTTATATTCAAAATCCGTCCTTCCAATATTCCTTTCAAATCAATAGAAGTTTCAATATCAGATTGAAGCTTATAAGTAAGGCCTTTGGTTTTACCTTTCTCTATGTCCTTCTTCTTTTCCTTACCCTTTTCCATGTTGTCTTCCACCCTTTGCTTTGGAGTTGATACATCCTTTGATTGTGAAGATGAAAGAGTATTTTGTGATGGCTGATTTATTGTTGATCTTTCTTTTGTCTTTTCTCATGTACCACCACCTTTTTATATTTGCTTCTTATTTATTGGTTCTTCATCTTCATCTTCTACATTCCTTCCTCTCTTCACTTCCACATAGACATTTTGAAAGTCTTTATTCTCCCTTTTTTTGTCTAAAAAGGCTCTGATACTAATTGCATCAATTAGATCATCCCATCTTGTTTTTTCTCTAATGGCCTGAGCTCCTCTAATCATAGTCTCACGATTCTCAAGACATGGAGCTTCAACATTATTTTTCCAAGCCACAATTTCATAAAAATCTGCATTACTTGAATCTCTTGGCTTGGGCTTCATCATTCGATCTTCCATTAATTTTTTCATTCCTCTATTGGCAAAGTTAATATCTAAAAGAAAATCTATAGATGCATCTCTAATCCTTTTGTCTTTGAAGGTAATGATGCCTTTCTTCATGGCATCAGCAAATGATTCACAATTATTATGTTTGTGATCAGAATCATCACACCAAATGCACCTCATGACATATCCCCTCTGTCCTCCAGAAGTTTGAGAGATACCTGACTTTGTACTCTTTTTTAAAGCACTCATCTCCACTTTCAACTCCTTCAATCCTTTTACCAATTCTTCTAGAGTGTCTTTATCTAGAGCCTTATCCTTTGAAGAGCTTGATGGTATCATTGAAGAAGTCCTTGTAGTTGGTGGTGTTGAAGTTTCCATCTTTATTCCATATCCCCTAGCCTTTATCCACTATTGCTTTGCAATAAGATTTACTGTATTCTCTTATTGTCTCTAGTTGGTACTAAAACCTCCTTCAGCTACTCCGTCTTGAAGAAGAAATAATAGTCTATCCTCTAAAGCTTCATTTATAACTTATAGAAATAATTTTGATTTTTTTACTTCAAGAATCTTCTTCTGTGTTAGTGAGAGTTGTCCAAATTTCTTTTCAAATTCTCTTAACAACTCATTTGGTCCCATGTTGTTACCTAGTTGTTGTTCCACCCAATCAAGGAAATTCCTTTTGAACATCCTTTCTTCATCTTCATCAAAAAATTCATCTCGAAGCCTCTCTTCAAATTTGACCCAAATAATCTCAAAATTATTTTAATGAAGATGCTTCATCTTGTCTTTGATCTTTGGTACAACTGCCAAGTCAAACGTCTCTATCATCTTCTCCTCTGAAATTTGATAGATTTCCATCTCACAAGTATAGTTCCTTAAAAACTTTGAAATGTTCTTTCCATTGAATCTTTCATTCTTGGAAATAACAGCTTTCAAAGCTTTTGTAGCTCCCTGTCTAGCTGCATTGGCAACTTGTTGCCCCATAAACATTTGCATGGCCTTAAAGAATTTCTTTGTAAAGTTTTGACTACCTCCTTGAGCTTGACCACCACTGATTCTACTATCCCCCATCTTGCCTTCAAAAAAACCTGAAACCTTAGAGCTCTCTTAGTGAAAGTACCAAATGTCGAGATGAGAGTCTTAGTCCTAAGAAACACTGGATCTTTTGTGCCTCTAGTTAATTAAGTGCAAGATGAGATCCATAAGAGTTCAAAAAATTGAAGAATTTACATTAAAACAAACATACTTTATGAATCCTAACCTATTCTATCTTTAGAGACATGCCCCTAATTTCGATCATAAATCCTAGGATATTATATCAATTATAGCAAAATTTAACCATTGAGCACTTAAGAAAGTAAGGAAGCAAATTCCAAAAATCTTTTGATTATAGCTCATGTGATTAGGGAGAACCATGTTGTCAAAGTAATCCCTCCATGCTACCTTTGATTTTGGACCCCCTTTGCTTCACACCTTCATTGCTTCTCATTAACAAAGATCTAAGTACTGAAATTTGGTAGGCTTGTTGTTTATTTTATGTTATAAACGTTATCTAATTTTTGCTCCAAAAGTCCTCTTTGAACTAGAGTTATAGACTCTACCCTTCTTCTTTAATTTTGTCTTCAAACAACTCTAGATCCAACCACAAATTTCCTTGTAATTCTTTAAGCATAACTCCAATAGCAATCAATTTTTTACACAACTTAATAGACTTATATATGTACAAATCCCAATAAAATTTACTCAAAATGCTACTCTCATCACAAAGATATGCTCCCTCAAACTTCACTGATTTGGAGATAGACCCTTGTCACTTTGAAAGAGCATAAAATTTATTCATAAAATGAATGAGTATCAAACTTGCTCTCATCTCTTTTCTAACTTACATAAATCATGTCTATCAATTTTCACACTCAAATTCGTCTCCTAATTCCCTTTATATTCAAAAAAACCCACGCACACACATTGTCTATACAAACCCCAATCCTACCTTCACTCTATTTCTCTTGTCATCCAAATCCGGTTACAATTTCACTCATAACTCTCTGCTTAGAGATCATATTGACTTGAGTTTTTAACACAAAGTAGTTAACTCTATAAGGAACAAAAATATAACAAATTTCGCCTTTGTAGTCCAAGTGGTTCCCAAGAGCCAAGGCCCGAAATTTATTAACCCTCATTGCAACTTTTACAACTCATATCTCCCTTGATATTTAACCAAAAGATATGAAAACTTTTTGTATTTGTTTCTTATCTTGTCTACTACAAACCTACAAATACTTGCACTTAAAATATTCTCCAAGCTTTTTCTATACACAAAAATATACACTCCCTATCCAAAAATCCTATGCACCTCCAAAACACTCTTTTTTCTCTCTCACAACCCTTCCTTGTCATCCCCGCCCAATCTCCCTTCTTCCCTTGGTCAAAGAGACACCTCAACCTATGTCTTCCCACCTCTTTAACCTTTTACTTTGGATTAACTTGAAGAAATCTCACTTTTCGAGGTAAATTTCTATTCTACTTTCTTACTATCATTTTTCTACCAACTTCTCTTCTAATTTCAGCCCACAACATTTAAGTTCAGATCTAAGAGAGAAGAGAATAAAGGTAAAGTAGATCTAAGATAAAATAGAAAAAAATCTAACAAGTAAAAAAAAAAATAATTTAGATTAGCTTAGAGATAAAAAATAAAGAACTACATCCTACACTGCCAAGTCAAAGAAGCTTGTGTGGTTAAGTTTTTAGCTACTTTGGAGATGACGTGAGTTTGAATCTACTTGACTTCATTGTAAAAATCCCTGGCTTCATGACTTGGTATTGTCAGTGGGAATTTCAGCAGAAAATAAGTAGTTTGGCCTAACTATCATCCCTGAGCTTGTAATAAATATCATAACATTCAAGATAATGTGGTTATAACCACAACCCCTTCTCTTTTTCATCCTCTCCTCTTCTAATTTGAATCTTTTTATTTTAACACATTCTTTTATATCTTTCACATTATGTTTTAATTTACAACGCGACAATGCCGTAAAAAAAAGAGTTCCATTTTGTAATATATTTATATTATTTTTTGTATATTATGCCATTATAAACTATTGCTTTGTAGCAAAGGAATAGCTGCAAAACACCATCTTTATTGACTGTAGCTAGTCTCTTATAAAAACCACAAAAAGATGTATTATCTGTTGTTTTGTAAGAGCATTTTGATGCCTTGTTGGCTCTTGTATCAAGTGTTGTTTTGCAGTAGACATCTGACATTAGTACCTCTCGTACTTTTATTTTTTAATGATCTTTAATTACATTGCTAAAGTATTCCAACAATTCATCAAATATCTGTTGTCTTATTTGAATGAGAGCCTTTTAAAAGCATTCTTGAAGTTCATCAAATATCTATTGTCTCATGTGAATAAGAGCTTCATTAAAGCTCTCTTGAAGCTCATTAAATATCTTGTTGTTGATAGCATCAAGATCAGACATGATTCAAACTCTTGTGGGATCTATGATACCTATCTTAGTTCTCTATCTTTGACTTCCAATCTCATCTCAAGGCTTCATACTAAACATTTAGGTCTTGTATAATTTAAACGCCATAATCAAAGTAAGTAAAAAAAAATCAAAATAAAGTTTTTTACACCAATTTTTTTAAATATTTTAATAATCATTCTAACACATACTAGAACTTATAAACATATTATATATTTTGACTAATTTTTATATAATATAAACAATTAAAATACAATAGTATATAATTTTATATCTCTATAATTTTATAATATAAGAGAAACATATTATTTATATTCTTTCAAAATTTTGAAATAAATAAGAATGATGTCTAAATAACACACAACAAAATCATCTAAAAATTCACAAAACATATCATTCATGAAGTGCTAAAAAATAATTCAAGCATTTGTAAGTCTAAATGGTAAGACATTATATTCAAAATAGCCATATCTAATTTATTTAATCTTTTTTTTAATACATATCAAGTTATAGGATCTTTATAAATTTATCTTAATATGAATCTTATCTTTGTTTAATTAATTTAAGAACTCCAATATTAAATATAAAGAATATTGATTCTTGATGGTTGATTTTTTTAATTAATAATAATCTATAAATATTTGTAAGAATCCATCTTTTATTTTCATAAAGATAATTGATTCACTTATAAAAAAATTTAAATATTAAATATAATTTTTTATAAAAAATTTATTAATATATTCTTTTAAAATAGCTAATTCTTTTATAATAAGTTATAAATTGGTCCAAATGGTAGTTGAGCTCTTTTTTGAAGATTGATTATACAATCAATTGGTTGATATTTTGACAATATATTAACATTTTTTTTTTCAAATACATCTTAATATTTTTTATACTACTTTGATATTCAATTACAACCTCTATTTGAATGAGGAATTAGTGCTATATAGATGATAAACAAATCTCTTTTTTTTATAACTTGTATAAATACCTTAATTCCAACAAATAAAAATCAATATGATATATTAGTATTTAAATTAAAACTTAAGGTGATCTATGGTAATTTCTAAGATATATCAAGATTGTATAATTTAAATCTTAAAAAGCTAAATACCACTACATTTAAAGAATATTGAATGATACTAAAGACAATGTCAAATATTTGATCTTCTAATGTTGTTGTCAATGCCTTCATCTCTTCTATAACATCTCCAAATGCAAGTAATTTTCCATCATTAACCTCTATTATAGTTGGTCAAATCTTCTTTAAAAGTATTATTTTTATTATAATACAAAGTCTCTATTTATAAAACACAATAAAGATCTAGCATCTAAAGGTGATTGAACTAAAAATTCACAATTTAATGTTTTAAATTTAAAACAAGATATAAGATTAGAAGCTATGTATTTGATGGTTGTGATTTAGACTTAATCAATTACAAATTCTCTACAACAATTAGACATCTTTGTTGTCTAATTTTTATATATTTGAGTTTATATTCCATATTTTAAATCCACTTGACTTTATGCAGCAATCTTATACTTTATGACCTATTTTTTTATAGTATAAATACATATTATTATAGTACCATTAATTTTTTTTTAATATTAATTGCTTGAATTGGATTGTATCAATCTTTATAGGTATTAATCTTGATGAATAGATTTCTAAAGATTTAAAGATTATTATTATTACTTGATTTGTCCTTCTTCAACTAAATAATTTATTCTTGAAACCTTTCAAAAAGTCAATTGTTGCATGCAATTACTTTAATAAATTATTTTGATGAATCTACTTTTGGAATTATAAACAATTGATCTTTGTTTAAATTAGATCCTTCAACATTCATGCATAATAAGATCACATGGTATATTTTAATAGATTATATCATTATTCTATCTGTTTTGATTTGTCGTTAAAAATGGAATACTTATGCATATCTATACTTATAGATGGTACAAGTTTATCACTATTACTAGCTACAGCTACATGTCTATAGACATGTATCGATCTCTCTTCTTCTCTTAAGAGGTCATGAGATTGGCTGCTTACTACTCTTCTAATTGCTTATACTATTATTGACTTATTCTAGTGAAGAGTGACAATATGGACTTGTCTCATATTAATTAGACTTATGCTCTCTCCACTAATCCTATTTTCAAGTAGAACCTTGATGTATTCTCTATATTTTTTTTTTGGAGATCTATATCTGTTTAATCTTTTTTTGAAGTTGAGACAAGCAACAATGTCTCAAGTATGTAATGTATACCTCAAGTTCTTATCTATCTTATTTATATTTATATTTTTATATAACTTGTATCCAAAGAGTTCAAATATACAAGTTATCATAATTAGTCTACTTCCCTTAACTTCCTTGTAAAAAACAAATATTAACATATTGTCATTATTCTCTATAATGTCTAGCATAGTTGTATATTTACACAAGTATAGGCCTACAATTATTCTTGTTTACATGTTGAGCAACTTCTAGAGTAAACTTGTATCTTATCTTGTCTCCTTGCTTGATCTTTATTATTTTAATAAATACTCTTATACCATATGTGTCATCCCAAAAGGACATTAAAGAGCAATATATAAAATTTTTATATATGTTATCATCAAGATGATCAAGATTTATTTTCTTATAAGCTTCAAGTTGATATCCCTTCATATAAGATAATACAATTCTAACAAAGCATTTCTTACAAGTGACTCTTTCTTCTATGATTCTTGCCATTTGATGGTTACTATTCAAGTATGAGATATCTTCTTGAATAGTTCTTTTAAACTCATTCTCTGTAGGAAAGAGTGATATATCAAGCTGACGATGCTCATCAAGTATCAAATTAAGTACAAACAACAGCTCTTCAACTCTATCTATCATAGGAGTTGCACTCAGCAGTAATACCTTGTACTCTTTAACAAGGTAAGAAAGCTTCTACATTTGACCATATACTATTTGTACATCATATTCTGATATTGAATGCTTTAGATTATGGATTTCATCTATATTTTTTATTTTGTCATTGAAGCTTGATATTATATAACCATCATCTAGTTTCTTTAACTTATTGGCAAATGATATATAATTCTTAATCTCATAGTCCTTCGCATCTCCACTAGGCCACTTATAGATCTACTCTTTGAAGTTGTTAGTAGATGTCTTGCTTTTGACAAGCATAAGCACTCTCTCTTTGTATGACTTGTAAGACTCAACAATTGCTATAGATATGAATATCTTTCCTAATCCAATATTGTGAAATATTAATAAATTGTTATAAGGAGTATTGGGAGATATGAACCTTTTAATAAATTCTTGATGGATAGAGCTTTGATTCCTTCATCCTTCTTAGTTTGTAGAACTCTTCTTTTTTCCATAAGTTATTTATAAAACTAATATCTGTTAAAGATGGATATGATAGAACAAAATTATCTATAGCACTATTATAAGTGAATTATATAATGAGATATGTGTAGATACAACACTCAACTTTATTCTATAGATAAAGCTATAATGGATCTATTATTAGAATTTATAAAATTTAAAAATGACTTGTGGTCAAAGTCTCCTAAGGGATACAAGTATGAAATAGAGATTAGGCTAAAAGATATGACAAAATATGAATTCTTGAAAGTCTCAAAAATCAATAGTACTACTCTGACAGAAGAGGTTGTATACTCTATAAAAAATTATAACATTGTCACAATCAGACAAATAAGATTAAGCTTTTTATTAAAAAAAAGATATGTTCTAAAATCGTCTCTAAGCTCAATACAGAGATTATACTATCTCTTGAGAGGGAATATCATGAATAATGAGGAATAACTCTAAGAGTTCAAACATAGAAAGAGAGAAGTACTGAGCTCCATGATGGTTTCAGGGTTGATACTACAAAGGTTATTTATCACAATACGATCCATTATGAGATTGAACTAAATATATAGGATAACCTTTGTAACATAGAGTTGATGAAGCATATCATAAAATATATCAAGCCTTCTACAAGTCATGAGTTGTGCAAGTAGATTGGAAGCATTATACCTAATTTTGATCTTTATAATTACAAGTTCTCAAAACCTATTAATATGATGATTAGACAGATCACAAGAACATATTCACTAAGTAGATTTGTGGTTCTAAAGCTTGATGGTATATGGTCCTTTCTTACTTGCTACAAAGAGAAGATATATGCCATATTGATAAACAGTCGAGAAGATCTGATCAGAGTGAATGTGCATGGTTATGACTTTTTTATAGTTTTAGATATAGAATGTATAAATAGTGTATATTACGCATTTGATATTATCATATTAAATGAAAAAATGACTACAACTAAGTCATTGCATTAGAGATTAGAGATAATACCTCAAATTGATTTATTGCTCATCAAGTCTCTTGAAAGTAGACTTGTTGTAACTAAGAAGCATTTCATGTTTAGAATTTTTGACACTTTTTTTTAAATATTATCAGATATTGGATAAAAAGATACAAGAAGATAGATATGATGGTGTGATATATACACATACTTTATTGTACTCTCATCCAGACATGAGATAGAAGCCTTAAAAGATTGTAGACCTTCTTTATAGTCAAAAGACTCTGATGGTATACAGTCAAGGAAATAACATCGACTCAGGCTTCAAAGTAATATCAGGAGATGCAAAGCTTAAGAATAATGATAGATTAGAATTTAAAATAAATTCTAAAGGAAGCTTAACTCTATTAAGAGAAAGAAAGGACAAAGAATATTTCAATTCTATTGTTGTGATAGAGAGACTCAAGAAATTAGGAAAAGAGGAGGAGGACATGGATGTTTTTCTTACGCTATCATGTTGTGATTTGGCTACTATGTGAAAAAATTATACATATATATTTAATATATTATTTACTACATAATTAAATGAGAGCCATATCAGTGGACTTTTATTGATTATAGGATGTGATTAGGTTGCTAGTTTAAAAAGGATCTATTAAAAGGATTATTATTAAGGTTTATAAAACCTTATATTCTTTTTAGTAGTGATTTTGAGGTTGATTTTATATTGATAATAACTTATATATATCTTAAGTCACCTTTGTTAGACATTGGTGACCCTTAAAATCTTAGTTTACTTCTTTTATTTGGTGCTTAAAACACAAAGTATGTAAATCTTATAAAAAGAAGGATTAGAAAAGGGTTTATAGTGTAAAAAGGATAGTTTGGCCGTCTATGTGGATGAAAAGAGGTGGATGATAGAAATCTCTATTCTAATTGGTCAAAAATCATGCCCAATGGGCTTCAAGGAGGCTGCCCGAGGGTTTATTAGAGATTAGGGTTTTTTTTAGCGGAGGGAGTCAAACATCAGAGGCTAGAATCATAAGATTTAGGTTTTTGGATCTGATTTAGGTGCAAATTTTGTATGATTTGCACTTTTTATGAAGAAGTTATAGACGCTCAAAGTTAAGGTGTTGATTTTGGACCTACTATCACTCTTTTGGATATAACTTGCGCACACAAAGAGCTATCAAAGATAAGCGACTACGATTGAAAAGGGCACTTTTGTAGCTACACTATTTATGTATAACTTGATAAAATCCAAGCTAGAATGAAAGAGATATTGGGAATTGAAGTTAGTGCTTGTGAGCTAAGGGCAATAAGTGACCCTGCTTAACTAGTGGTTATATTTTGAGCTATATCTTAAGCAATTTGATAGATTTTTGGCTCAAAATTTTTAAAAGTGTATATGTTTATATTAAAAGATTATATGCAAAACTTTTGTGGCATTAAGGTTTTGGGTTTGTGAGATATAAGGAAAATAGTGCTTGAGTATCTTTGAACTAGGGTTTTAAGTACTTGCTAGGAATTTTGAGATATTGGACGATTGAAAATAAATTTATTGTTGATTCTTTCTTGTGGTAAAACTTAAGAAAATTATCTACACTTTGAAATAAATTTTATAGAAATTAAATAGTTGGATCAAGAGTTATTGGACTCTAAACATTAAGAAATAAGTCCTTGTAGGTGAATAAAGTTTTGAAGGGTCTTTGTAGAAATTTGAACCCTTTTTGTACAAACCTACTTAAATACAAGAGGGTTTATATATATAACTTCTCTTTTATAAGATTGTTGTATTATTTGTCATTTTTATTAAGAACAAATCACCTATTGGATTTTTGCCATCAAATTTCAAATAAACTCTCCATAGCCAGGTACCCAGTGTATTTCCAAATAGAAGGTCTCGTTATACAACAATGCTCAAGGGCTTAATAGCATCTATAATGAGATGCTACTACAACAATGTATAAAAAGAATTGTTAAAGTAGGAAGGTGGCCACCTACTAGATGTTGGATCACTATACTACTTTGGTAGAGATGTAAAGAAATAGGATCATTACACTACTATTACTTGCATTGAATCTTCTCATACAAATGTTATAGAGCTTAAAGAGAGACTTAGGAAGAATAAGAAGATAATTGTAATATAGGTGAAGATAGAGCATTTAAGAAGGTTTGATAAATTTATAACAATAATATCATATTTTTTTTGTATAACACTTATTGATATTAACAAGTTCATTGAAGTAGTAAAAGAAGTATGTTCTAACAAATATACTTATATCTTCTTGTACATAATAATATCCAAGAAGAATATTGTAGAGTTTCTCAATTCAAGATACAACAGGAAGTATGTGTCTAAAGCATATACAATCAAATTTAACGATGATGGTAATATGCACATATACATTCCTAACACAGTTGTATTAGATTAAATAAAGAGATTAATAGATATTAATAATCTCATTGTATAAATAGAAAGTATAGGATTTAAATTAAAAAGAAGAAATAAGCTTAATGAGAATAAGTTTATGTAATTTGATAAGTACTTGTTATCTTTTATATACAAGTTTGTAATAATGAAGAAGTAGATGTCATCAACCTTCTTCTCTCTTTTAATATCACTGATTTTCAAACAATCCTATAGATCTTTCAATCACTTTCTATAAGTAATATTATTACCATCCATGAGAGATATAGGATATTAATGCTAATACCTATGTATACTTGAAAGACCATAGATATATCTTCTATACCTTCATAGCTTTCACATCAATAGACATGACAAAAAATTGAAGACTCCGGTGTATCAGACACTATTGTGTACACTCCAGAAAGGATCTTCTCCAAAGAAAAAGTCAAATATGTTGTATCCCAAGTTATAAAGAAGAATATGTTCATAGCAGTTGAATTTCTTAAGGAATTACATAATAGCAATAATATTACCAACAATAACAGCTTTGACTTTGAATCTCTTGTTATAAATTCTCTTGATAAGTCTCTTGATGGGAGAGTTATAAAAAAACATGAAGAGAGGACAAATCCTTTTGGTGCTTCTAGAGACGTCACACAATCCTTTCAAAGACTCTTGAATATATTGAAGCATCAAGGAACAGATATCAGAGATATCAAGTTAAAGAATGGTCAATCATCATTATCTTCAGCATCAAGATTGCTTAAAATATATATATCTATAAACCTATCTAAATAAGAAAAATGAATAATATTAGATCCTATATTAGAAGATTTATTTTTTAAAGATAGTATAGAGAGCTTGTATACAAAGAACAAGGAAAGGTTTATTATACAAGGTCAAGTATAAAAGTTAGCATTCCTCTTGATAACAAAAAATCTATATAAAAAGATTTATTTTTTTATTCCTTTAATATATACTCCCACCATTTATATCACATAATTTTACATCTAGCTTTGATAACATTTGTATATCATTACCATAGAGGTAGTCAATAGCCACTAGCCTATTTTCAAACTCTTCAAATATGAGTTTATTATTTAAGTCTACACACACCCTTGATATATCTTCGATAGGTCGCAACATGGTTTTAGCAGACGTCTTTTTAAATTATTTTTTTGTATCAACAAAATTACGAAAGATATCTATTTGTCTCTGTTTAGTTCCATCTTAGTCTTGGCTTGACTTTAACATTATGTTCATGTGTCTCTTACAAAACTCAGAATTAATAATTCTTGGAAGAAAATACTTCTTGCTTTTATTTGAGCCACTTTGGAAGATCTTTTGATATGTCTCTACATTGCTTCTCATGGATTTAGAGGCAAATCTTATATTCATCAAGAGATTAGCTGATTGAAAGGTCTCTTGTACAATATGATTTATAGTATGCATATGTTCATGAAGTCCTGATATTTTGTGTACTAGATTTGCTATGAAGTTCTAGCACAGATTCCAATTGAGTTGAATGCCAATGTTCTCAAGCTGAGTTCTTAATTTAATCATATCAAAACTTGCCATCTTTGTGCTTAAATGGATACAAGTATCTATAAGTAAGCTTGTATATAAAACAATCTTAAGGAAGGTTGAACTAATATGATAATCAATATGTCTACCAATGAGTTGATAGTGCATACTCCTCTGCTCTCTCATGTAAAGGAAACATGTACAAAACAATCTTGTGACTATTTTCACAAACTCAACAATGATAAAAAGAAGGTATTTGCGGTGAGATATTTATAGTCTCAAGTATGTCTTGGAGAAATTGTAGGCATTATAGCATCACAATCTATTGGACAATTAATGACTTAGATAGCAGTTAGCTTATTTCATCATATTGACATAACAGTTGTAAAAGTGCTTAAAGGAATATCTAAGTTAAAATCGATTTTAAACTACTTATTTAAGTATTATATATCAACTATAAGTGTTACAGGGGAGAAAGACCCTTCAGACTTTATATATCTTATAGTAGCAGATATAACATCTTTTTATTACATTGAACACAAATTAGATTCTTGGTGGTATTATATAATAGAAAAGCATAGTCTCTATAAAGCTCCTACTAGTAATAATGAAGGAATTGTGTTTAGAATATTAATCAATTATAGTAAGATGAGAGCATATGAATAATATATTAATATACATCTTATCTTAATATAAGATGCAGCAATAAAAAAGAACATAGAAATGTTTGTATACAATATAGTTAAAGATGTTATATGTGCCATACAAATATGTGGTGTTAATGGAATAGAGCATGCAATTGTCTACAGAATAGAAGTAGGAACAAAAGGCTTTAATCTTATGTATGTGTTAGATATTGAATTTATAAATATAAAAATAGCATTTTAAATTTTACTATAGATGCTCTTAATTGCTTGGAAATAGAGACTGCAAAAAATGTTCTAATAAGATAATTGTTAAAGGTACTTAAAGGCCAAGTAGACTTTGATAATAAACACATTAATCTACTTGCGGATTTTATGACAAGTAAAGAAAAGATTGTACCTATAAGTGTATCAGGAATGATAAAAAGAGGTCACAGCTATCTCACAAGGACATTTAATGAATAGACAATGTCAGAGTTGGTTAAAACAACATACAAAGGAATAAAAGAATCTATACAAGGTATTTCTGATAGTATCATAATAGGTGCCAGATCAAGAATAGGAACATGTATCATAGACATAATACATCGTATTTGATTGTTTATTAAAAAAAGCCTTTTTTTTTGTAATTATACATATGTTAGATTTACCTTGATATTGGCTATAAATAACTCCTATATTAATAACTTGAAGTTATATGGCATTTGATGCTCTTTTGTCTTCTTGCTCTTATAACCTATACAAGGACTACTAGAGCATATAATGCCACAATCATCACATATCCATACCTGACATGAATCAAAAGTATTCTTGAATTTCTCAAGAAGCACCAATGATGTTCCATGTGCTACAAGATAGTCTTTTTCTATCTCTTCAAATTATAGTCATTATTTTCTTGATCTTCCTTTAATTGGTTGATTTATTAGACTTTGTATAACACTTGTGGATATAGAGTGGGCTTTATCTTTGGCTTGGTGTCTGAAAGCATTGTCATGGTAGAGAGAATTTGCTTCAAGAAAGCGCTGGGCTTCTGGCTGCAACTAAATACTCAACCAAGATCCAAAATAATAAAATCCTCAAATTTATATAAAAGTTTTTATTTAAGGGCTATTACATCCAATATATAAGTTTTATTTCACAAAAATATTCAAACTATAACAAAATACTCTAAACCCTCATTCACCTATAGAAGGGGAATTATTCCTGAACTTCATCAATCTATAATTCTTGATCTAATTATTCAAATCTACTAAAATTTTACAAAAAGTACTGATGTGCTTTTAACAATTAGCACAATAAGTTTCAACTATTGATTGTTTATTGATCTTTAGATATCGTAAAAACCTTAACAGTAGTTTCAAACCCTTGTTTACAAATACATGTGTACTAAATTCTTCATATCTCACAAACCCAATGTCCAAATGCTATAAAACTTTAATATATAGCTTTTCAATACAAAGATTCACCTTTTTAAAAATGTTTAGACAAAAATTCATTTAGAAACTCAAGATATGGCAAAACCCATCACTATGAACAAAACAGCCTACTTACTGCCTTGGAATTCAATATACTGTCTTTGACTCCCAATAACTCCTTTTTTAGAACTCCAAATATAATAATTCTTCCTCATTAGATGTAGATCTTAAAATCCCCTCTTCAACCGCACCTTTTGATTTCCAAAAGCTTCCATACAACTCCTCTAATCCTCAAAAGTGTGATAGTAGGTACAAATTATACATCTTAACTTCAAGCACCTACTTCTCTTTCATAAAAATTCCAAATCTCTCAATTTTTATACCAAAATTGTAGCCTAAAAAATAAGCTTTCTAATCCTAGTCTCCAATTTTTGAATGGCCTCTTTGAAGTCGCCGAAACCTTTATTCTTGTTGCAGTTAGCCTCCTCAAAGCCTATTGGGTATGACCATTGACCAATAGGAATGAAGAACTTCACCCCTTGTCTTCATTCATCTTCACTATGTCTTCATCCTTCTAAATAGGCCTCTTAGTAGTTTAATTCTTCTTCTTTGGATCCCAATTGCCTTTCAAGGCTTTATACTAAATATTTAGGTTCTATATAATTTAAAAGCCATAACCAAACTAAATAAAAATCTAAAATAATTTTTCTTATACCAACCCCGTTTATTTTACTTTACTAATCATTCTAACACATATTTAAACCTATAAACATATTATACATTTTGAGTGGATTTTACATACTGTAAGCAATTACAATATGATAGCTTAATAGTAGCAAATATCAATCGCAGCTCTTGTTTCTATCATCACTCCTATGATGCCACAATACATCTTCTCTTTTAAAAAGAGAGCCATGTCTCTTTTAAAGTCTAAGCAAGGTTGATTAAAAAGAATTGCATCTATATAGATGTCTTTTCTAGACCTTGGCTTTGAAAGAAGTGTAACATCCTAAACAATATTAAGACTTAAGATATATGCAGGAATCAAATCGTTTTAAAAAAAAAAAAAACTTTTTTAAAAGACTATAATAAAGTCATGTAGTTTGTCTATATTTCAAGTAAAAATTGTATATTTCTCTCAGTCTATCTATGTTAAGTCTATTGTCTTTGTAGAATTTAGTGTTTTTTAGTTTACGATGAGCTCTTATTTCACTAAGAGCCATTTTAGGTCTCATTTTTTTAATCTTTTTATTATAGCTAGTATCCATTAAGATACATATATCTATAAATTGTTCATAATCTATCTTGAGGTAGTCATATATACTTTGTAATGTTATGACATCTACAAATTCTATTATCATGTCGATGTCTTTAATAAAATATGGACATCCAAATAATAAAGAATCATAGTGGCTACTTAGCATGGCATTAACTTCTTTGTTCTTGTACATAAGTGTATATATAACATTTTTCTCATATTTATTTGCTACATGTTCATTAAATACTATAGGTGCCTCCAATATCATCAACTCTATAGATTCAACAAGTGCACCATAGTACTGTCTTGTATTCTTGTCATCTGAAAGGTCTCGCTTGAATATATCTTTCATAGTTATTAATGTATCTTTTGCTCTCATTTCTGTCTTTTTTCTTTTTTCTAGTTCTAGTTTCTTATCAAAGAATATCTTTCCATCAAATATAAAAATAAAAAAAAAATCATCTCTTAGAACTTCTATTGTCTTCTTGATTGTTTTGATGCATGATAAGCTATATTTTACTTTTTCAAATGCTTCATGCTTTAATATATCCTCAGCTTTCTTCAAAGAGAATATTCTTTCTTTTTGACAATGTATAATATATTTGAGCATAATGATCAATAGAATATTAACATCTACAATGATTTTTAGTCTCTGTATTTTGTACAAAAGCACCTTTTATATCAGAGGTGATAATAGTATTGATAATCCAACTGGAGACATGACTTTTGTAGTGTAATATTTTGTGCCATTTTGCAAGGCTAGATAGAGCTTATATTTACTATAGAATAATAGTGATATTATATCAGTATAATTATTGATTAGGAGATCCTAGTATCTATACAAAATGGCAAAGCTAATAGCTAGAAATAAGATAAAAAAAAATATCTTAAAATCAACATTAGACTATCAGATAAGGATCTTAAAAAAGACATCAATAATATTATTGTATACATGAGACTAGGAATAATAAAGAAGGATGATGTTTTCTTTGAATACAACAAAATAAGAATAATACAAAAAATATACATTGGAAACAAAAACATTATATTTGCGGCCAAAGACCAATCCTCTTTGTCTAATATGCCCAAATCCAATATAGTAAGATTAGAGACTATTCCAAAGAAACTAAAAATATTATTAAAAGGATAGCATTCTAAGGTTGCTTAGTCCTACATTGCTATCTGCTAAGATTATATATTCCTACTCATTTGTCTAACTATTTGCATATTGCACATTCTACTCTATTCAATATCTTTGAAGTTCTTTGAGTCTCTTTAGACAAAAATTGAAGCTTTGAAGAAGTCTATAACTAGGTGGGCAGACGAGGATGATTGCTCCAAGTATATTTCAAATCTTTTACACTCTTCTTTACTTAAAAAAGTATATTTTAGTGAGAACAACGTCTCTTGTGATGATGATCAAATTGAATGTCCAAAGGAACATCTTGTATCTGTTCCTTCTATATTTGCTAACAAATTGAACACATCATTTATCTTTACTATCAGGCCTGTGCTCTCTCTAATGAGACCTGCTATTCAAAATAATGTCAAAAATCCTATTCTCAAGGCTCCTACTCTCTCTTAGATCTAAGCCTGTTAACTAATATACACCTCAGTACATGTCTGTTGTTACTACAAAGCTTTCTTCGATAAAAACCAGAATAATGTGTCTTGAGAAGAAGATTGAAGCTTCTCATAAATATATGAGCATGCTTGAAGCACGTATTGGCTCCATAGCAAAGGCTATAGACAATATTAGTATTATTATTGAAGAATGTTTTCTTAAGAACCTACAAAGAAGTCTAGACAATGTCATACAAATTTCTCGTGATGACTTGGCACATGTAACAAACTTGCTTGATGCAAGTATAAGTGAAAGTAATAATAGACTTATCTCCTACCTTGACTTGGTGCTTGAGAAGTTCTATCTTATGCTTGGCAATGCTATACTTAATAAGATTAACAAGGACATATACTTCAACAAAGATGAGGTTATTGTGATCACGTCTCGTAATTCTTATGAGATTATATAGAAAATAATTGTAGACGAGCTGATATTTATAATAAACAATAGTACTATATACATGTCCACATTATTTCATAAGCTGAAACGTGATCTTGGAATAGTACAAAAAATAGTTCTTGAAGAAGCTCAAGTGCAAACAATTGAAGAAGCTCAAGAATAGAATATTATGATATAATTTTTATTTTTATTTTTAAATTTAATATAATATCTTCTATAGGATTTTTAACTTTATTATTTCTTGTGGCACAATAAATGATATTTATTTGGGCTATATAATAGTGCTATATTTTGTACTTAGTGTTATTAGTTGTATAAGTGTTATAGGTCTTATACATGTTATAGGTCCCATAAGAGTCTCAATCATGTCTGATCTTGATGCTATCAATGAAGAGACACTTGATGAATTTTAAAAAAGCCTTAATGAGGCTTTCATTCAGATAAAATAATAGATATTGTATGAATTTCAAGAACACTTTCAAGAGGCTCTCATTCAGATGAGACAATAGATATATGATGAACTGCTAGAATATTTTAGCAATATAATCAAAGGTCCTCAAAAGAATAAAGCACAAGAGGTATCAGTGTCAGATGTTTATTATGAAGCAATACTTGCTATGGGAGCTAATAAGGGATCAAGATGCTCTTACAAAGCAAAAGATAATATATCTTTTGTAATCATCATAAGAAATTGGCTACAGTCAACAAAGATGGTTCTTTACAGCTACTCCCATATTGCAAAGTAATAATTTATAATGGCACAATATATAAGAAGCAGTGTGAGCATATTATAAAATAGAACTCCTCTTTTTGTAGCATCTATAGAAGTTATTGTCTCAATGATACAAATATAATATCAAAAGTATTTGCTACTCTCCAAGATGTAGATAAATCTATAAGAAAGCTTTGTAAAATTCAATCACACCTTGAAAGATTCAAAGAAGAGGGAATAGAAGTACCAATACTTCTTGGGTGCATAGCAATATCTTCAACTCATTCAAACAGGAACGAGAGTAATATAAAGAATCTAACTAGAGAGTTGAAGCAACAAGCAGTAAAACTAAGAATAGATACAAAGATGAAAGAAGAAGAAGATAAGATGACAAAAGCTACACATGACCAATCACCTATCAAAGATCATATAAGAGTTGCTAAGGAGTTTGGAATGATTCTTTATTATTGCAAGGTCCAAGGTATTAAATATAAAATAGTTGTTAAAAAGTTGTACCCAATACTAAAGAATGATATTGTTCAAAGCATATGGAAAGCTATATAAAACATGATATCACAAGAGGAATATAACTTGTTGAAAAAGTTGAAAAATAAACATCCTCATGTCCATGAATGGAGTGATATATTAGACATTGGTGACTATTGCCAAAGAAGAAAAGATTATAGAGCACTATTTGATAATAAAAAGAAGTTGTTTATACATAAGAATAGATACAATACTAAATATGATGTGACTATAAATAAAAAAATCTCATTATTAGATTTCCAGAAGCTAGAAGTCCTTGGCTAGAAATGAGAGCATATAAAGAGGATATGAAGAAAGTATGTATCATTTTTATGCCAATAAGTGTTCCAACAAAGTTGATCAGCAAGCATAGAGAAAAAATTAGGAGAAGATAAAGAAACAAAGAAGACTTCTTTGACCCCCTCAAAACATCCCCTTTATGAAATAAATATGATATAAAAGATAATATATATATACAAGTAATGAGACTCTTGCAATAATAAGATACTTAAAAAACTTAAAGATGGTCAAAGAATTTAAAAATCTATATTTAGTAATAATTTAGTAATAAAAGACAAAGATATTCTATATATGAGAAAAGAAGAAGAGTACAATTTTGACTATTCTATATTTCTTGGACCAAAATTTAAGAGGAAAAATAATAGAATATATTAGAACCACTTCCATATAAATGGGAATGACTCTAGCTTATTTATTTATATTACATATTTATTATATAGAATAGTGCAGCTAACAGTGTGTATGCCTCTCCAACTTGGAATAAGATTCATCATATTGTTCTTGCACTATATTGTTCTTGCTCTTCTTCCTCATTGCATTTGTTATAAGATGTGCATACTTGATCTTGAGAGAGTATATCTCATTGTTGCTATTAGGCATGTCATTAGACTTTATAAGATCCGCAAATTCATAATTATCCATGTATATGTATGCACTATGGACACTAAAAGGCTTAGACTCAAGGCCGTTGTATGCTATTGCCACTTGTAGCTGAAAATAGTACCTATCCACACATGGGCATCCTACATGGTCAAAACCTTCAGGATAGGGTTTTGATTCTTTTTCTCTAATAATTAGTACTTTGAGGCTCACATTGTCATGAAATAAATACATCCATGTATAGAAACCTTGCTTAACTTTCTTTTCTTTAAAATTTTATTAATTTTTTTTTTTTTCTTACCAATATAGGTTTTTTATATAATTTTGGAAAAAATTTTTTACTTTTTTTTCTCTCTCTAAGAAAAAGAAATTTGGCTAAATTTTACTTCATCTTTAATCTTAACTTTAACTTTGATTTAGCATTGAAAACTTCTTTTCTTTCTTTTACTTTTTTCCAATCTTAGATTTTAATAGATTCAAGATTATATTTGTAGATGTAAGGAGTTTTGACTTTGAGGTTGAATTTAAGATTTTATTAAGGATAAATGGAAGTTTAGATGTCAATATTTGGCTGCCATTAATAGTGCTAATTTGGAGGATTAGATTTGGTATTTTTATAACTTTAAACTATTAGTTGTTGACTTGGACTTTGAAGACCTTGGTTGCAACTTCTTCGACTAGCTTGGAAGAGAAGAGGACAGAGATTTTTTGGCAAGTTTAGAGAGATATTAAGAAAGAGCTTCTTCTTGGCATGAATTTAAGTGGTAGAAACGCATGATTTGGAGCTTAGATGAGAGAGATATGCTTGTTTGAATTTAGGCTACAAATATGATATCTATTGTCACTTTTTTGGATACATTAGAAGTTTTAAGATATTAGCAAAAAATCAAAAAGTTGGATTAGAAACTAGACTTTAAGCTAAATATTTTATATCTAAGAATTGATAGAAATAAGTTCAGAATAAGTGAGATATGGCTAATTAAAACTAGCAAATTAAACTAGGATTTTGAAGAATTTAGATAAATAGAAGGATTTGCTTTAAGCTAGTACTTGAATTTCAAGATGAATTTGAAGCTTATTTTTTGTGTATATATCACTTATACTATAAAGAGTCTATGTTTAAAATCTCATATCAATTGAGACTTTGATTAGGGAGAAATGGCAAGTTTTGTTCTTAGGCATCTAGGGTTTTGACTATTGAAAGTACTTGATAAAGATTTGGTGATACCAGTTGATTAGCAATGAATTTGGATTGAAAATTTTGTGTGATGATGATCAAAGATATAAGTTTTATGCTCTCAAATTTTGAGCTTATTTGAATAGCTAGATCTCAATATATAAATTTCCAAGTTTTTGGTTTGGATTTGACTTTCAAAAGTACCTATCAAAGATTTGGTGATACCAATCGTTTGGCAACGAATTTGAAGTGGTAATTTTGTGCAATGATGATCAAAGGTGTAAATTTTATGCTCCTAAATTTTGAGCTTATTTTAATATCTAAATCTCAAAATATGAATTTTCAAGCTTCCAATTTGGTTTTGGCTTATAAAATCACTTGCTAATATTTTGGTAATATTTGATAATTGATAATGAATTCACGGCTCAAAAATTTTGTGACAATGATCAAAGATATGAAATTTGTATTTCCAAATTTTAAGCTTATTTAAATAGTTAGATCTAAAAATATAAATTTTCAAGTTTCTAATTTGGTTTTGACTTATAAAATTACTTGCTAATATTTTGATGATATTTGGTGATCAGTAACGAATTCACACTTGAAATTTTTTGTAAAGATGACTAAAGAAGTGAATTTTTTTATTTCAAAAGTTTGAACTTATTTAAACAACTAGATCTGGATTTATAAATTTTCAAGCTTTTAGTTTGTTGGTTTATTACACACATGGTTTTGTAACTACAAAAAGAGAAACTTAGGAAGGTTTGTGCATATTGGATCCAACTTGATTGTAAAGAGGAACCTTGCGTCTATCCAAAGCAGACTTTTATTATGACATATTGATGCTTCCACTGAGAACTACTTTAAGGGCAATCAGTTGGATTAAGAACCATGGAGGATATAAATTTAGGGACAAATTTACGAGAAGGACAAGGAATGGTTGGAGCCATGGATCTTTTGAGGGTGGTTACCATATTGGTGGAGCAACAACGATCTAATTCAGATGGACAATGAGCAACAAAGGCACTTCGAGGAGTCATTGATAAGGTAGGCCGATTTGATGGCAAAGATGTCACTAAATTTCTTAAAGCCTATGTTTGTGAAATAGAGATCCATCAAGTTCTACAAGCTAGAATATTAGAGACTTTTGATTTGGCTATGGTATCAAAGATTCAAGATCGAGTGCAATATATAAGAACAATTACTAATGCAATCACATGAATGAAGTTCGAAGAATGGATAAGAGATGAGTTCTTTGATAAAGACATTGACAGGATGACTAAGCGATTTTTCCTAGATTGGATGGAACAACGTCCAAGAAAGATGATGGGACCAAATGAATTATTCAAAGCATTTGAAAAGAAATATGGCCAACTTTCTGTGTCAAATCGGATGTTTTTGGATAGTCGAAAGGTTGAACTATTTTTACAAGCAGCTAATGAAGCTGTAGAAGATAGATTGCTTTTACTTTTGGAAGACATGGATGCAGAAGGTGGCTTCACCATAGATTGGAGAAGAGTGGAGGAATCCATCATTTTACTAGCCAAACAACAAAGCGTGAGATTTAGGAGAATAGGGGCATATGTAAAAGCCATTCCAATAGGCATCTCAAAAGAACTAATCACTTCCTTGATTCTAAATACACCTCCGGTGCAATCCACTCCATCTACAATTATTGAAAAGAGTAAAACAATAGATGAAGGTACTCTTGAAGAATCAATTAAAGGTATAAAAGAATTAAAGGTGGAAATGAGTGAATTAAAAAAGGGTCAAAGCAGTGATTCTGCACAGCCACCAGAAGGAAAAAAAAATTATATAATGAGGTGCATTTGCTATGATGATACTAATCATAGTCAAAATAATTGTACGGAATATGCCGGAGCTTTAAAGGATGGAAAAATCATTTTCAAAGAAAGGAAAATTAGAAATGCAGCTACAGATTCTCCATTGGATATTAATTTTGGCAAAAGAGGAATGAAGAAGGTAATAGAGGATTGGATAAAAAGAGCTAAATTCCAAGATTCAAGTAATATCAATTCTTATCAAATTATTTCATGGCAAAATAATAGTGAAATTTTATTTTATACAACACGTGACGCTATGATATGAGGGGCCGAAGCTATCAGACAAAGAATTAGGTAGAATGATCCAGTTGATATTATTAGCATTAAAGTATTTTTATATGAAAAAAAGTGTGATTATGATTTGTATGATACTATGATTGAAGAGAAAAGAGATAGAAGTATTTATGAGGAAGATGTTGCTGAGCTTGCAAGCAAGAAAAGGTCTCCAAAAAACAAAAAAACTCAAGAGAAAAAAAAACCAGAGAAGGTGTCTTTTTCTGCTCATCTTGGAGATATATCAATATCAAAGGAATGGTGGGAGAAAGACAAAGTGAAGGAGAAGGATGATGCCAACAATGCCAAAGCTGAAGCTACTATTGCGGAAGCATTGGATATTCGGATAACTATGAATGAAGGAAAAGAAATTGGCCAAGTGTTTGGTTTTGAATGTGACCCTATGATTAATAATGGCTACCAAAAAAAGCAAAAAATTGCCTTTAATGACGTTCAAGAAGAAAAACTTGAAGAAATAGAAGAATTTTATAATGGAAAAATGAAAAATGAGATTTTACAAATATTTGTTGGAATGAATATGAGTAAAACAAGGATTATTATGGATACATGTATCCAAAATCAAGGTGAATTTGAATATGGAGGAGCGCAAGGCTTAAGAAAAGAAGCCCAGACCATCCAAATTCAAGAATGTGTGGTTGAAGAAATAACAAATAAAAAAATGGTTCACAAGGATACAAAGGTATTTATCTATGTTGATAACTACGACTTTGAGTATGATAAAGAAAGGAAGATGGACTGTTATCATTTATTTTGGACAAAGGTGAAGCTTGGAGAATTTGAAGATATGATTTTAGCTTTGATTAATTATGGCTTCCAGATAAAAATCATATCTAGGAGACTTTTTCACATGGAAAAATGGTCCATTGAAATAAGATAGAAATCAATACTAAGAATTTCAAATAATGTGGAAGATAATAGAACAAGGATTTTTAATGATACTTGGACCACCAACATAATATGTAGAAGAAATTTGCTTGATGGCAGTTTGAATCATATATAATTACAACAAAACAACACAATAAAACATATATATTTTGTGAGTTGGATGGTACAATGTTGAAGATATATATAGCTTGAAAGTAGATCAAGGAATTCAATAGAAAAGATGGCAGATTTATTTCAAGTAATCCTTCAAATTTTAAAATATTAAATGTGAACCAAGTGGAAGATGGAGAAGAAATAAGAACAATGAAACAAATATAGATAGTTAAATTGGCACATGCCGGAGGATGTGCAGGTTTGGAAGAGGTAGATGTCATAAAGTAAATATATCCATGTATAGAAATCTTGCTTAACTTTCTTTTCTTTAAAATTTTATTAAGTTCTTTCTTTTTTCTTACCAATATAGATTTTTTATATAATTTTGGAAAAATTTTCTCACTTTCTTTTTTCTCTCTAAGAAAAAGAAATTTGGCTAAATTTTATTTTATCTTCAATCTTAACTTTAACTTTGATTTAGCCTTGAAAACTTCTTTTCTTTCTTTTACTTTTTTCCAATCTTAGATTTTAGTAGATTCACGGTTATATTTGTAGATATAAGGAGTTTTGACTTTGAGGTTGAATTTAGGATTTTATTAAGGATAAATAGAAGTTTGGATGTCAATAGTCAACTGCCATTAATAGTGCTGACTTGGAGGATTAGATTTGGTATTTTTATATATTATGTGAAATTTGTTACATGAATATGTTAATTGGAAATATTATCACATAATATTTTATAAAATATCTATAGAATAAAAGGCAATATTAAGTAGAGATTGGATAGGTTCAAGTATTTGATAATCAAACTTAATATATCAAAAGGATTTCTATGTGGTATAATAACCAATATTATTGGCTACTCCTATTCTAAGTTATATGAGGTTCTCAGCAAATCTATTATATCATATTGCAAATACAAAAGTGGAGTGTCATTGTCTTAGAACATTACAAGATAGTACTATGTGATAAAAAAAAGATTTTTTTTTCAAGTATCTTTGTTTTCATCTTTGATCTTCAGTAGGCTCATATTGAATAAATGCGTAGCTCTATCTACTATCTCAACAATAGCTTTAGAAAGCTTGTATTGTAAAGATGCCTTGTTCTTTGACCAAAAATATAGAGAATCAAAAAATAAAGTATGGTATATACGATAGTGGACTCCTTCCAAAGACTTAGAATCTATCTTGTTTTGTTTTGTATCATAAAATGTGGTCTATATTTTTGAATCTTTATTGCTCATGATAATCTTTGTATATATCTTCATATTCGTCTTACCTTCTTTGACATATTCCTTCAACAGATACTTAAATATATCGCCTATTGTATCTTTTGAGACTTTGATGCCAACATTCTTAGAATGTATCATAATATATTCTTTGGAACAATCATATATTGTATATATATTGGAACAGAATAGATACTCATTAGAGTCTTTTTTAGAACTATTAACATCTATGTTGATGCATATGCTCTTATTCTACTTACTGGTTGGACTAAGAAAGAAACTATCTTGTATGCCAAATGTGTAGAACATGCATTCTTTTGGAGTAAGTATCAAAAGATACTCTATACCATCTTGAGCTTTGTAAGAGATTGTGAGCCAAAAAAATTCACCATAAGATTTTTTATATTTTTTATTTGATTGAATTAGAAAAAATTAATATTTTTAGATTTTTATGGATTTTTTTTATTATTAGCATTTGTAGTACTACCATCTAAGTGTCTCCAAGACAAGACACCATTAGTATAGATGGATAAAAAAGGGAAAAGAAATGGGATAAAAGTATGAGATTAAAGATAAATAATAAAAAATAAAAGATAAAAGATAAAAGTAAAAATGAAAAATAAATAATAAAAGATAGAAGATAAAAGGTGAAAGATGAATATAAAAGTAAAAATATAGAAAAGTAAAAGTTAAAAATATAAACTTAATGGATAATAAAAGTGAACCAAGGAAGAAAAACTTACAGTAGAAAACGTCCAAGTAAAAGTAAAAAAATAAAGGAATAGGATAATGAAGGAAAATTAGCTCAAGAAATATTTAATAGTAAATATTAAGATTATTTAATAAGGTGCTAGAAGGAAATTACAAACAATTATACAAAAAATGAAAACTTAATCGAGTGATGCTTCCAATCCAAAGAATCAACCCTCTTTTTACTAAAAGAACTCTTGTTGTCTTATCCTTAATTGGATTCAAGCGTGCTTAGATCTCTTAGAAAGGTAACTTCAAGCTCTATTACTACCCAAAATTTCAGCTCTAAAATCACTTTGGTTTGGAAGATGACGCTCCTCAAAGTTGGTGCTCTGAATTTATCCAACAACAAACTCTCTTCACTAAAATGGCTGCCACCACCTCGTCCTTCGTTGCCCATGATCAAGCTTTAGTTTTTCAAGAATCAGACTTTGGAGTGCTTCTTTTCCAATAAATTTTACATTTAATCTCTTCTTAAAACTTCAGATCTCGTCCTCCGAAGTCACTACTCCAAATCAAAGAGGCAGCAGATACCCTACCACTAAAATAGCTGCCACTACCTAGTCTTTCATCCAAATGGCATGTGCAATATATTATTGGAAAGAAAACAAAAAGTCCTACAACCTCTTAAAAATTCAAGTCCTAATTCAACTCTTACTAAAATTTATATACAAATGAAATATAGCCCAATTTAGGAAGAAGAATCTACACTTCAAGGAAAATTTTTAGAAAGGCTTCACTACCAAAAGATGAAAGAGAGAAGAAATGGCCACCTAAGCCCTTTTTAATCAAGAGCAAGGCAGCCTAGGGGTGGTGGCTACATCCCCACCCTTAAACTACAAATCCTTAATCAAGATCAAGGACCCAAAATGACTCTAAGCCTAAGTCCGAATTAATGGCTGGATTCACCTATAACTAAGAGTAGAATATTTTTTTAGAAAAATTAATACCACCAATGTATTTAAAATATAATTTTATCCTAAGATTGATTATTCATATGTCCAAATCTAAGTTTTAAAAGCATAATTCTAATCAATTTATTAATTATAATATTTAACTATTGTTATTTTATTAAAATACTTCAACAAAATTTTACTACTACCTTTTAATTTGAACTTAGATGAATAATAATAATCTAAATATAATCATATTATTTTCTTCAACTAGATGTATTTTAATATGGTGATTAAAATCACCAATTGCTAAATAATTTTGACTCATAACATTTAGAAGCCGGTAATTTTCAAAAATTATCGGAATTCATAGAATTCTAAATTTTGGAATTCTATTATTTTCTAATAATAGATTAAATTAGTATAATTGATTTTAATCCTAAATAGTCATTCTATTACTAAGTTTAGATAATTTTTTATCAAATTTTCTACTAATACATCAAGCTTATTTAGAATAGTAAGAACATCTATTTGGCATGAATAATCTAATTAACAAGGATTTTAGCCACCAATAAATAATAATTAATCTAAATTTATCATAATTATTGATTTTTGGTTGATTTTGGAATAAAAATAAAGATCTGAGCTATTTTGATGGCTCACAGAGATACAAACTCTTTTCCTACTAAAAGCTAATATAGGCTTTAGTCTAGATCTTGATGGTTGAGCCATATTTGTAGTAGGTTTAAAGATTATATTCAGTGGATTCATGTCATATAAAACTCTTTTTTTTTTAAGCCATTGCCAATGAGTACTATTGATGTGGTTATTATAGCTTAATATTACTTATCAGTTGATGATATATATATATATATATATATATATATATCTTTTTTTGTTAATATTTTAATTATAATATTTGCAAGCTCTTTTTTGGTTCTACTAAACATCCACTAGTATGACCTATGTTTTACACTTGAAAAGAGCTACAATATAGGATTGTACTTAAAATTAAAGAGAACTATCACATTACATATAATTTTAGCAGCTAAAAAATTTCATAAACTTAAAAAATTGCAACAAGCATTTTTTATAATGTCTAATATATTTGAGTCCTCAATCTTGTATATAAGCAGATAGAGTAGTACATCTATCATCATAGAATGGCTATAAGAATCTATACATCTATCCTTCTTAATGCATCTTAGATTCTTTAGAAATCTTTCTTTATTTTCAAGAAACAGGTTACGTTGTCGTATTGTAATTGCTTACAGTATGTAAAATCCACTCAAAATTCATAATATGTTTATAGGTTTAGATATATGTTAGAATGGTTAGTAAAGAAAATTAAAGGGGATTGGTGTAAGAAAATTTATTTTAGATTTTTACTTAGTTTGGTTATGGAATTTAAATTATATAGATCTAAATGTTTAGTATGAAGCCTTGAGAGAAGGTGGGAGCCTAAGGATGAAAATTTAAGCTAGTAGGAGGTTAATTGGGAGGGATGAAATCAAGGCATGGTCGGATGAAGGCAAGGAATGGAGAACTTCATCCCTATTGGTTGAATACCATGCCCAATGGGCTTTGAGGACGCTGCCTGCGACCTTAACAAGGGTTTTGGCAACTTTAAAGAGTCCATTAGAAAATTGAAGACTAGGGTTAGAAAGCTTGTTTTTTGAACTACAATTTTGGTATAAAAATTGAGGGATTTGGAGTTTTAATGAGGGAGGAGTAGGCGCTTGAAGTTAGGGTGTACAAATTGTACCTACTGTCACTCTTTTGAAGATTGAGGGAGTTGTATGAGAGCTTATGGAGATCGGAAGGTGCGGCTAGAGAGGTGATTTCAAGCTCTATACCTGATGTAGAAGAATTGCTATAATTAGAATTCTAAAGAAGGAGATATTGGGAGTCAAAGACAACAGATTGAATTCCAAGGCAGTAAGTAGACCATTTTGTTGATCGTGATGGGATTTGCCATATCTTGAGTTTTTGGATGAATTATTATCTCAAACTTTCTAAGAAGGTGTATTATTATGCTAAAAAGCTATACATCAAAATTTAATAGCATTTGGACTTTTAAAATGTATGATATGAAGAATTTAGTACAAAGGTGTTTGTAAACAAGGGATTGAAACTATTGCTAAGGTTTTTATGATATCTAAAGATTGATAATCAATCAAAAGATGAAACTTGTTATACTAATTGTTAAGAGCACATATGTACTTCAAGTAAAATTGTAGTATATTTGAACGGTTAGATTTAGAGTTATAGGTTGATGAAGTTCAAGAACAATTCCCCTTCTACTGGTGAATGAGGATTTAGAGTATTTTGTTAGAGTTTGAGTGTTTTTGTGAAATAAAACTTATGTATTAGATGTAATAGCGCTAAAATAAAGAATTTTATATAAATTTGAGGGTTTTATTATTTTGGATCTTGATTGAGTATTTAGTTGCAGTCAGAAGCCTAGCGCTTTCTTGAGGCAAATTCTCTCTATCACGACAACGTATCTTGAACCTATTGTCTCCATTAAAGAATATTTCATAAATATTATGTCTGATCTGTATTACCTCCTTAGAGTATTTAGATTTTGATATTATCTTCTTTGTTATTTTGCTTTCATCTTTTGTATCTATTTGTGTCTAAACATTATCTAATACTTTTATCTTCATACATATTTTGAAAGACTCTGAAAAAAATGCATATGAATAGTTGTCCTCTAATATTTTATAGAATATTATGTGGTAGTATTTCCAATTAACATATTCCTACATGCATGTGAAATTTGGAAGCAACTAAACAATGTAAGAAGGAGATATTGGCATTGGACAATCAACATTAAGATTGGAGAAGGAGGGCGACCGACACTTGATTGAATTTTTAGTTTGAATTTTTTGTTGGTAAGTTTGATCTTCTTCAAATTTCATGTGCTTGGTGCCAATTTGGTTTTTAAGAGGTGTATAAATTTTTAAGCAAGATCAATAGTTTAGTCAATAGATATTGAGTTTTTAAACTATCCTAAGGTTGAAATAAGTTGATTAGGATTTGATTAGGATTTAATCTAGGATTTGGCTAGGCTTTGATTAGAGTTTAGTTTAAGATTTGACTAAAATTTGGTTAGGATTTAGTTTAGGATTTGGTTTAGGATTTGATTAGGATTTATTTTAAGGTTTGTTAAGATTTGACCAGGATTGATTAGGATTTAGTTAAGATTTGATTAGGATTTAGATAGGATTTAATTAGAATGACTAGGATTATTTAAGATTTATTTAGGATTTGATTAGGATTTAATTAGAATTTGACCAAGATTGATTAGAGTTTAATTAGGATTTGATGAAGATTGATTAAGATTTAGATAAGATTTGTTTAAGATTTGGTTAGGATTTAGTCAAGATTTGACCAAAGTTGACTAGGATTTAATTAGGATTTGACTAAGGCAGACTAAGATTTAGATAGGATTTGTTTAGGATTTAGTTAAGATTTAATTAGGATTTGATTAGGATTAATTAGGATTTAGTTAAGATTTTATTAGGATATAGATAGGATTTAATTAGGATGACTAAAGTTATTTAAGATTTATTTAGAATTTGATTAGTATTTAATTAAGATTTGATTAAGATTGACTAGGATTTAATTAGAATTTGACCAAGATTGACTAAGATTTAATTAAGATTTGATCAAGGTTGACTAGAATTTAGTTAAAGTGACTAGAATTGTTTAAGATTTGTTTAGGATTTGACTAGGATTGACTAGGATTTAGTTAGGATTTGATTAAGATTATTTAAGATTTAATTAAAATATATTTAGAATTTGATCAGGATTGATTAGGATTTAATTAGAATTTAATTAGGATTTGATTAAGATTTATTTAGAATTTGACTAGAAGTGTTAAGACTAATTATTGTTATTTCCTTTTATCTTCTACAGCCAGGTGCTCGGAGCATTCTCAAGCAAGACTTCACAACATACAACACCAGATATCAATTCAATTTATTTTAAGGATTATTAAACTTAATCCTATCTTTAACTTAATTCTAGTATCAACCATAGTAACTTATTATCTCTCCTATCCTATTTTTATTGATTTGAGGCTTTTTAAAAGCCATGAAAGAGTTTTTATAATCTAGAAAGAAAATTTAATAATTAATTTATATCTATTAGCTATTAAAATAAAAAAATCATCTAAGAGGCTTTTATAAAACCTTTCTTAAGTATCTTAAGTTTCTATTGAACTAAGATATTTGAATATTAAGTAAAAATCACTATTTCTCATGTTTTTCACCACATAAATATGTTACAACATGACACCAGTTTCTGATTTGGTTCTATTGTTCTACTATCTTGCCTTTGCTTTATTTGTTTGTTTTGGTTCAAAGTTATATATCTTCCTTGAGTCTACAATCCTATAGGTGATTAATATATATTTCTAAACTTCTCATAATTGTAATAGAGAATTGGTGGTCTCATCTTTCTCTAATTTTTCCATGGTCTCTATTTGTAAGTACCACCAATAGATCTTAATTAGTGGATTGATTAAAAATATAGTCTTAAGTCATTTAGTTATATAAATATGATGGTTAGAGAGTCTTTTTGATTATTTAAGTATTCATTAGAATTTAGAAGTATTTATAAATATAAAAGTTTTATTAGAAGAAAAGTTACAAAAATGGAATCTTAGTAAGTTTTGGAGGTAATTATTTTAGTTGGTTTAATATTTTTATTTAGTATCAAGTATTAAGAGTTAGTTATTGAGATCAATGTCTATATTGGCCTTCTTATTATATGTATTACTAATTAAAAACCTATAAATATTACTTAGTAGGTAGAAGAAGCATGAGAACAAAATCGCATGTCTTTTTAATTATTATTATAGAAAATAGGATTTTGAATTGATTTTAATTGATTTTATTATTATAAAAAATCTCCAAGGTAGAATTAAATAGTCTTAAATTGATATTAATATCTTATAAATATTATAGAGATTTTTAGAATTTATTTAGAATTTATTAAGAATTTTTAGAACAATTTTGAAGACTTTGGTAAAAATGAGTTTTATCACCTTAGGAGCTATTATTAAGAAATGGAGCAAGATTTGAAGGCCATGTAAGGCTCCTAGGCTAGTAGGGTGTTTTAAACATCATGGTGAAGTCAAAAATACAAAATTATTAGTTCTACTAGTATAAAATAGGAGGACCAACAACTAGTATAGTCCTTGTAGGAAGGGAGGTGCACAAGTCCCATATGGATTGTAGCACCTTGGATGTAGGTAGGAGGATAAGACTAAGGCCTCATGGCCTCTCTAGGACACCCATATACACTACTTGTGAGCCTTGGTGAGGTTCGAATCTATGATCTTTTAACAAGTTATCCTTGAGGTAAAAATTTCTACTTAACTTTTTCCATTATTTACCTTCTAACTTTGAATTATCATAACTTACTTATAATAATTCATATTTATATGTTTTTTACATCATTGGAAAGATAAAAAAATTACCTATTTGATAAAATATTTTTTATTTTTTATTTTTATTTTTTATTAGATAAAAATCTAATGAACAAACTATGACTAGTTTTATAGTATGCAATTATTTAATTGCACATATTTTATTTGTTTTGTATTGTTCTTCTCCTTCATTGTTGTTTATTGCTTCTTTCACTTCACACCACAATTTATAAGCAACTCTTAATTGAGGCCATCTTATAACTTAGGTTGAAGAGTGAATTTTATCTTCACACTATTGACCTCGCATATTCTCTTGAGCCTGTTGTTAAAGATTCTAATATCTTAGACAATATTAATTAATATCTTAGACAATACTTGTGTGAGAATCATTGATAATTCCATCAATAAAAGTGGCTCAAATTTTATTATTTTATTATTTTTTTACTAATA
>JAWRVF010001811.1:0-40787 GCA_036785485.1 Physcomitrellopsis africana | reverse complement strand
GAGCTGAAAGTGGAGATGAGTGCTTTAAAAAGAAATACAAAGCCAAGTATCTCTCAAACTTCTGGAGGACAGAGGGGATATGTCATGAGGTGCATTTGGTGTGATGATTCTGATCATAAACATAGTGATTGTGAATCATATGCTGATGCCATGAAGAAAGGCATCATTACCTTCAAAGATGGAAGGATTAGAGATGCATCTACAGATTTTCCTTTGGATACTAACTTTGCCAAAGGTGGAATGAAAAAATTAATGGAAGATCGAATGATGAAGCCTAAGCCAAGAGATTCAGGTAATGCAGATTCTTATCAAATTGTGGCCTGGAAAAATAATATTGAAGCTCTATATCCTGAGAATCATGAGACTATGATTAGAGGAGCTCAGGCCATTAGAGAGAAAACAAGATGGAATGATCTAGTTGATGCAATTAGCATCAGAGCTTTTTTAGACAAGGAAAGGGAAAATGAAGACTTTCAAAATGTCTATGTGGAAGTAAAGAGAGGAAGGAATGTAGAAGATGAAGATGAAGAACTAATGAATAAGAAGCAAACACGAAAAGGTGGTGGTACAGAAGAAAGGACAAAAGAAGGCCCAACAATAAATCAACCACCACAAAATACCCTTTCATCTTCACAATCAAAGGAGACATCAACTCCAAAGCAAAGGATGGAAGATAACATGGAAAAGGATAAGGACAAGAAGAAGGACATAGAAAAAGGTAAAACCAAAGGCCTTACTTATAAGCTTCAATCTGATATTGAAACTTCTATTGATTTGAAAGGAGTATTGGAAGGACGGATTTTGGATGCAAAAATTGAATTTACCTTACGGGAGGTCTTAGGAATTGCAAAGAAAGACTTCTATGAGTTGATTATTGATATTATCAAAAGAAAACGCCAAATGACAGTAGAGACAGTGATGACAAGTGCCATTGACACTTGTTTAACTAAAGAAGAGGAGGAAGAGATTGGGCAAGTGTTTTCTATTGAATGTAAGTCAAGCCTTGAAAGAATTATGATTGTGGAGGATGATAAGGTGGGTCAAGGGATTGAAGAAAAAGATGTAAATGATGGTATGCCTATTGATTTAGAAGAGGAGGTTTTAGACATGTTTTCTCTTCAACTTCAAAAGAAGAAGGAGGATACCACCCACAACATGGAGGAAAAAGAAGGAAAGGTATATGCTTATGCCACTTTTGATGATGGCGATGGAAAAAAGGGTGCAAAGGTTTTAGGATTTTCTCATCCTTATTGGGCTAGAGCTACTACAGAAGCTCAGATTAAGCTTGAAAATTTGAATGAAACAATCCATGCTTTGGTAGATCATGGCCCAGAGATTAATATCATGTCTAAGGCAATATATGAGAAAGAAAAATGGCCTATAGATACCAATCATGGGTGGATATTGAGAGCTGCGAACAATGAAAAGGGAGGGTTGTTTGGAGCATGTCCTACGGTGAAGACAAGGATTGGAAATGTGGAAGTAGAGCAGAATTTCTTTGTTCAAGATCGTGGCACATATCTAATTATTTTTGGTCAACCATATATTACAGCTTCAAGAATGGAAACTAAAGTGCTAGATGATGGATCTCACTATGCAAGGATTTGAAGTTGTGATGGAAGGAACTCAGTACAATTCCTTAATGTGAAGCCAAAAAGCAAGAGGCATAGAGATCAATTACGTGAAAAACCTCTTGATACTGAAGAAGGATTCCAGGATTTCTAGAAAGCACACGTGGAGAATGGGGGTCTGCGGGTGCGAGTAATATATTTACTAAGGTATTCCCCAATATATATAAGAATGGATATGGAATTTTGAATTTGAGTGATCATAGTATCTTGAATTTCAAAGGTGTAAGAGTAATGGATTCTAAATATAAAGCCAAAAAAAGAAAAATAGAAAAGAATTTTGAAAAAATGGGGATAATTTCACAAGAAGAAAATATATCGGGATTAATAGAATGGATTGGACTTCCGATTGATCTACTACATCAATTAGAAAGGTTGAAAAATATGGAGGAGGTTATGGATAATAGAGGTATTATAGTTGAAGTCAATGATCAATGCTTTTACAAAGAAATATTACATTTTATGGAAGACCATGGTGAAGACATTCATATCCGTAAGTGGAAAAATGAAGCTGAAGTGAATGCCAAGTATAAATCAGTAGCAAAGAAAGTAAAGCCAGTAGCAACTCAACTACCAGATAATTCTGAAGATTATTTCAAGCGAGCTGAAAAGGAGCTAGGATTAAGAAGTTATATAGGAATTGGACATCAATTCACTAAAGAAACACTTGACAAGTTGGAGATTGGAGGGGGTGAGTTTTTAAATAAACCTGAGAAGTATTTATTTCAAAGCATGCTTTTAAAACATGGAAAGGCATTTGCATCTAAACCTAGTGAAATAGGATGTGTTTATCCAAATAAGGTAGCACCTATGGAGATCTTTACAGTTCCACATATACCGTGGGATTTAAAACCCATTCCGGTTCCAAGAGCTTTACTACCAAAATTAATTAAATTGCTCAAGGAGAAGATGGAAATAGGGATTATAGAACCATCCATGGGTCCATATTCAAATCACTGGTTTACGATGCCAAAGAAATCTGGAGCATTAAGGTTTATTCAAGATATGCAACCTGCCAATGGTGTGACAATCAGGAACAAAGGATCTGGACCAATTGTAGATGAAGTTGCTGAGGCATTTGCGGGGCATGCAATTTATTCAATTGGAGACTTATATTCTGGATATGATCAATTTCAACTTGCAGCAGAGAGTAGAGATTTAACAACAATGAAGACGCCTTTGGGTTTGGTTCGTATGTGCACATTACCTCAAGGAGCTACCAATTCAGTGGCATATATGCAAAGTGCAATGAATCAAATTTTAAAGGAATTTGTACCTGAAAAGACCATATCTTTTGTTGATGATATTCCTATCAAAGGTTGTAAAGAAGAAGTGAAGGATACAATAATTGATAAAAATGGTTGTAGGCAATTTGTCAAACAACACATTGAAGATGTAGAGAAAATTTTGAAGAGACTTGAAGAGGTAGGTCTAACTTTATCTATTGACAAATCAAAGTTTGGAATGGATGAAATCATTGTTGTAGGTCATTTATGTGGAAGCTATGGTAGAAAACCAAATCCGGAGAAGATCGATGCTTTTGCTAAGATGAAGCCTTGTAATAGTATAACTGAAGTAAGAAGATTTTTGGGGGTATGTATTTTCTATCAAATTTGGATTCCACATTTTGCCCATATATCAGAGCCTCTTTACAAACTCTTACGGAAGGGAAATAAATTCAAGTGGAGAAAGGATCAAAATGAAGCTATGGAGTCTTTAAAAAATATTTTAAGATTTCCATCTATTTTAAAGCAAGTTGACTATGAAAATGGTCAACCAGTGGTGATGATGGTGGATACTAGTCCAATTGCTATAGGTTGGGCTGTTGGTCAAGATGATATCAATGGAAGACGTTTTGCAACTAGATTTGGAGCAAGAATTTTGACTGAGCGACAACGAGCTTATCCGCAAGTAAAAAGAGAACTATGGGGAGTTGTCACAGCATTAAAGGCTGAAAGGAATTATTTAATTGGAGCAAATATAGTATTGGAAGTTGATTGTTTACCTCTACTTGGTATGATTTCAAACTGCTCAATTCCAAATATTGCTATGTTGAGATGGATAGCTTTTATCAAATCTCTTAATCCAATTCTAGTACATATTAAAGGTAAGAAAAATGTTGTAGCAGATATGTTGTCTAGAGCTAATTATATTGGAGATGAAGAAATGATTGCAAAAGATGATGATGAAGATGACAACAACAAAAGCTATAGCATTGTATTTGTTAACACCAACAAAAGAGAAGATACAATTCTTTCTTTTAAGGAAGAATTATATGAAGGTAGATTGAAAGATGTTGGTTGATATTTAAGTACTCTACAAAAGCAAGCAGAATGGTCAGAGAAGTATTTTAAGGAAGTTAGAAGACATTCCTATGAATATCTTTTACGTGATGGATTTTTGTGGAGGAAACCAAAAAGAAGAGATGGGATTCCATTGAGAGTGGTTGGAGATTTATCCACAAAACTTCAAATTCTCAAGGAATTTCATGATACAAATTGGGCTGGGCATCGAGGCATTTGGGCAACATATACAAAAATCAAAGAAAGATATTGGTGGAAAGGACTTTACAAAGATGTGGAAGATTTTGTAAGTTCATGTATTGAATGTCAATTTCAATCAAAGATCCGGTATCGTGATGAATTGCATCCTACTTATCCTCTTGCTATTCCCTTTCAATGGGTTATTGACTTAGTTACTATGCCAAATGGATTATGGGGAATGAAATACTTAGTATTGGCAAGAGAAGAGCTATCCAATTTTGTTGAAGGAAGAGCATTGAGGACCAAGCAGACTGAAAGAGTGTGTAGATTTATTCTTAAAGATATTTTCAGTCGATATGGATGCATAGGAAGAATGAGAGCTGATAGAGGAGAATTAAATGCTGCTGAAGCTAAAACATTTTTTGAAAAGCATGGAGTAAAATTGAAGTTGACAACTGCATATAATCCTGAGGCAAATGGAAAGAGTGAGAGAGGTCATCCTCCAATCATTCAAGCTTTGGTCAAAGCTTGTAGAGGAAATTCTAAAGATTGGCCTAGATTACTACCTTATGCTTTATGGGCTGACAGAACTACACATAGTACAGTAACAGGTTATATGCCAATTGAACTTATGTTGGAACAAAGGCCTATTATGCCAATTGAAGAATCAATTCTTACATGGTTGTATTTGTCTTGGGAAGATGGAATTTCTAGAGAGCGATTGCTAGAACTTCGAATACAACAAATTGGTAAACTACCAGAGGCACATCAAAAAGCAATGGAAAGACTTAAAGAAGCAAGGCTTAACAATAAGGAAAGGTTTGATAAGACACATCGATTGCGGGTAAAGTCTATTGAAGAGGGAGATTGGGTGGTGGTTTATGATAGTACATTAGAGCATCAGCATAGCACTCAGAAGAAATTTGCTCGAAGATGGTTTGGACCATATATTGTTGTCACTGTTTATGAAAATGGCACTTACTTATTTCATGAATTAGATGGAACTGTACTTAGAAATCCAATAGCAGGTAAGCGGGTGAAAACATTTCGAAGGAAGAGTGACAAGTTTTCATTTGAAAGCCTTGAAATGCTATCATCTACATCAATGAAGGATACAAATATCATAGAAACTGAAGATGAGGATGGAGAAGATGAAGAATGAATGGTGGCACATTCAAGAGGATGTGCACGTTTGGAGGGGGTGGATGTCACGTTGTAAATTAAAACATAGTGTGAAAGATATAAAGGAATGTGTTAAAATAAAAAGATTAAGATTAGAAGAAGAGAGGATGAAAAAGAGAAAGGGTTGTGGTTATAACCACATTATCTTGAAGGTTATAATATTTATCACAAGCTCAGGGATGATAGGTAGGCCAAACTACTAATTTCCTGCTGAAATTTCCACTAGCAGTATCAAGTCATGAAGCCAAGGAATTCTACAGTGAAGTCAAGTGGATTCAAACCCACGTCAACTCCAAAGTAGTTAAGAACTTAACCACACAAGCTTCTTTGACTTGGCAGTGTAGGATGTAGTTCTTTCTCTTTTATCTCTAATCTAATCTTAATTATTTTTTTCTACTTATTAGATTTTTTTTCTATTTTATCTTAGATCTACTTTACCTTTATTCTCTTCTATTTTAGATCTAAACTTAAATGTTGTGGGCTGAAATTAGAAGAGAAGTTGGTAGAAAAAAATGGTAGTAAGAAGGTAGAATAGAAATTTACCTCAAAAAGTGAGATTCCTTCAAATTAATCCAAAAGAAAGGATTGAAGAGGTGGAAAGACATGGCTGAGGTGTCTTTTTGACCAAGGGAAGAAGGAAGACCAGGCCGGGAGGACAAGAAGGGGGTCGTGAAGAAGAAGAGGAGGGTTCTTTTGGAGAGATAGGGTTTCTTTTTGATAGGCAGTATACGTTTTTGTGTGTAGAAGAAGCTTAGAGAGGATTTTAAGTGAAATTTTTTGTGGGTTTGTAGTAGACAAGATAAGAAACATATAGAAACAATTTTCATATCTTTTGATTAAGTATCAAGGGAGATATGAGTCGTCAAAGTTGCAGGTGTTTAAGACTAGGGCAGTGAGGTTTACTAAATTTCGGGCCTCGGCTCTTGAGAACCATTTGGACTTTAGAGGAAAAATTTGTTGGGATTGTGTTCCTTATAGAGTTTGCTACTTTGAATCAAAATCTTAAGTCAATATGATCTTTGAGCAAAGAGTTATGAGTGAAATTGTAACCGGATGTAGGTGAATAGAGAAATAGAGTGAAAGCAGAATTGGGGTTTGTATGGGCAGAGTATGTGTGTGGGTTTTTTTGGTATGAATGGAGTTAGGGGATGAATTTGAGTGTGAAAATTGATAGATGTGATCTAAGCAAGTTAAGAAAGAGATGAGAGTAAGTTTGATACTCATTTATCTTATGAAAAAAATGTTATGCTCTTTCAAAGTGATAGGGGTCTATCTCTAAGTCAGTGAAGTTTGGGGGAGCATATCTTTGTGATCAAAGTAGCATTTTGAGTAAAATTTATTGGTGTTTGTAGATATATGAGTCTATTAAGTTGTGTAAAAAACTGATTGCTATTGGAGTTATGTTTAAAGAATTATGAGGAAATTTGTAGTCGGATCCAGAGTTGGTAGAAGACAGAATTAAAGGAGAAGAGTAGAGTCTATAACTCTATTTCCAAGAGGAGTTTTGGAGCAAAAATTGGAGGATGTTTACAACATAAAGCAACCAACAAGCCTACCAAATTTCAATACTTGGGGTTTTGATAATGAGGAGCAATGAAGGTGTGAAGCAAAGGGGGTCCAGAATCAAAGGCAGCATGGAGGGGTTTCTTTGACAACATGGTTCTCTCTAACCACATGAGCTATAATCAAAAGGATTATGGGGTTTGCTTCCTTACTTCCTTAAGTACTTTTTGTTCAAATTTTGCTTCAATTGATGTGATATCCTAGGATTTATGGGCAAATTTGAAGGCAGGTTTTTAAAGGCAGAATATGGCAAGATTAATAAAATATGTTTTTATGTAAAATCTTCAATTTTATGAACTTTATGAATCTCTTCTTGCACTTAAGAAACGAGAGGCACTAAAGACCTAGTGTTTCTTAGGGCTAAGACTCTCACCACGACAACGACATCCACCCCCTCTGAATCTGCGCATCCTCTGATATGTGTTAATGAAGCATATGTCATAATTGGCATCATATCATCTCTTTATTTTATGCACCAAGTTCTTTTTCATCATCCATTTCAATATTATTATCTTCTTCAAAGTCATTGATGTCTTCAATATGATCTTCCACGTTTATTTCTCCATCTAATCTTTTGAAAACTTTTACTCGCTTCCCGGCAATAGGTATCTTCAACCTTGTACCATCCAATTCCTTCAATAAATATGTGGCATTGTCTTGAACTGTTACCACTACATAGGATCCAAACCAACGTTTTAAAAATTTCCGTAAAATACTAAACTGGTTATCCAAACTGTTGTCATAAACAAGTACCCAATCACCTTCTTCAATTGCTTTAGGCCTCAATCGATGTCGTTTATCAAACCAAGCCTTGTTCTTTAGCCTTGCCTTTTGTAACCATTTTAATACTAATTCCACATCTTCTGATCTTTGTTCAAGCTGTCGAATTCTAATAGCCAGTAACTCTTCTCTTGTTAATCCATCTTTCTAAGATAGTACACTCCAAATTGGCACATGTTCTTCAATTGGCATAATAGGTTTTTGACCTGTCATGAGTTCCATTGGCATATATCCTGTCACCGAACTATGTGTTGTTCGATCAGCCCATAATGCATAAGATAGAAGTCGAGGCCATTCTCTCACTCTTCCATTGCAAGCTTTAACCAAGGCTTTTACAATTGGTGGATGTCCACATTCACTCTTTGCATTCCCTTCTGTATTATAAGCCGTGGTTAATGATAATTTAACTCCACATCTCTTGAAGAATTCACGAGCTTCATGCACATTTAATTCTCCACGATCTGCAGTGATCTTTTCCACACATCCGTAGCGGCAAATAACATCCTCAAGTAAAAACCTGCAAATTCCTTCTGTAGACTTTGTCCTTAAAGCCCTGCCTTCTACTTAGTTTTATAGATCCTCATGAGCCAAAACTAAATACCTCATTTGCCATAGTCTCATTGGCATAATAACCAAATTCACAACCCATTTAAAATGAATAGCCAAAGGATATGTTGGATGCAAATCATCTCGATGTCGTATATTCGAATACATTTGACAAGCCACACAAGATTCTACAAATGAAGTTACATCTCGATACATATTCTTCTACCAATATCGCTCCTTCAACTTAGCAAAAGTAGTCCAAATTCCTCTATGCCCTGCCCATAAACTATCATGAAATTCCTTGAGTAATTCTTGTTGAGCTTCTTTGGTACCTACTACTCGTTGTCGCATTCCAATGTTTGATTTTGGCCTCTTCCATAGAAATCTCCTTTATAATATGAATTTGTATGCTCTTCTCCTGATCTATTTAAATTTTTCAATTGATCAATTAGCATGCTTGGTTAACATGCTCAAATAATATCTAATATCCAATAAATCTCTTTCATAATTTTCTACATGAAATGGCTTATTTTCCTTGTTCAATTGTGAAATTGAATAAAATTTTGTACCCACATCATCAATATCCTCTATCATTTCATCTTCTCTATTATATCTTGCTCGAGATAACATATCTGCTATGGAATTGTCTTTTCCCGCAACATGCTTAAACTTTGGATTTAATGACTTGATATAAGCAATCCATCTTAACATTGCAATGTCTGGAGTTGTGCAATTAGTAATCATTCGAAGCAAAGGCAAACAATCTGTTTTTACCACTATTGTTGCCCCAATTAAATAATCCCTTTCAACTTTCATAGCTGAAACAACTCCCCATAATTCTCTTTTCACTTGAAAATATACACGTTGGCGTGCACTTAAAATCTTAGCTCCAAATTGAATTGCAAATCTATGTCTATTTGAATCATCTTGATCCATTGCCCATCCAATGGCAATTGGACTAGTATCCACTATAAGAATCACTAGTCTATTGCACTTATAATCAATTTTTCTCAATACTGGAGGTGATATTAATAATTCCTTCAATATCTGCATTGCTTTGATATGCTTTTCTTTCCATTTAAAACGATAACCTTTGCGTAACAATTCATACAATGGATCCGCTATATGAGCATAGTGAGGAATCCAAATACGATAAAACACACATGCACCCAAAAACCTAGGCACCTCTATTAAAGAACTGCAATCTTCTTTTATTCTTCTAATTGCATCAACCTTGGCTGGATCTCGTTTTCTTCCATAAAATCCACATAAATGTCCAATAATTATAACTTCTTATACTCCAAATATAGATTTTATATCTAATAATATAAGATGAACTTCTTCAAGCCAAGTCAATATCTTTTCACAATCTTGTTTATGATTGACAACATACTTGCAACACCCCTTTTTATCTAAAGTTTCATCCTTGTCTTCTTCTTTGCACCCTTTAATAGGAACATCATCTAAAAAAGGCATAGTCTTCTCAAGAATAAAATCCCTCAATACCTTATTCATCCTGCTCATCATATGTGCAACTAAATTAGTAGCACCTTGAGGAAGAGTACACATTTTAACCAATCCAAGTGGAGTTCTCATTGTTGTCATGTCTCTACTTTCTTTTGCTAGTTGAAATTGGTCATAGCTTGAATATAGGTCACCTATTGAATAAATTGCCCTTCCTGCAAATGCTTCAGCAAATTCATCTACTATCGGTCCAATTCTTGCATTTCTGATAGTCACTGCATTTATTAGCTGCATATCTAGAATAAATCGTAATGATCCATTTTTCTTAGGCATTGTAAACCATCGGCTAGAATATGATACAAAAAAAGGCTCCAAAATCTTCATCTTCATCTTTTCTTTTAATAATTCTATCAAACTCGGTAAATGTACCCTTGGCACTAGAATTGGCCTCAAATTCCAAGGTACATGTGGTATAGTGAAAATAACCATAGGACTTACAACATTTGGATCCACACACCCAATTTCATGAGATTCAAAGGCAAATGATTTACCACATTTTGCTAGCATTTCTTTGAAGAACACAAGTTCCTCTGGCAATAACGAACCATTAGAATCAATCTTTAATTCTTCAAAAGTTTCTTCAGTAAACTTATGCCCAATATTTCTTAGATCCCTCAAGCTTATTTCTCTTGATGCTCCTTCTACCTGTTCTTTACAGTCTTTTGGCAAAGGTCCAGCAACGGATTTTATCTTCTTATCTACTGTCTTATATTTTTTTTTAACTATAACCTCTGGTGTTTGAAAAGATTCAATCATATCATAAACTTCTTTTAAATGAATCTGTATAATTTTATCATCATCATCTAATCCAATAGATGCAATCAGTTCTAAAGGATCTTCCAATCCATTTTCTTCATAAATACCAATAATCTTTTCATCATCTTCTAATATTTTTAATCCATATAATTCTCTTTCAACAGCACATAATCTTTTTCTCTCATTTCTTTTTAGATCCTCAATCCTCTTATACATAACACTTCCATTTTCAAAAATGCCAATAAATCTTGCATCAAAGGTATATATATCTTGCAAGAGTACCTCCCCTTTTGTACCTCCATAATCCCGCTTTATAGTGGTACTCTTCAAAAATCTGTAAATTCTTCAATGACTCTTGGCAATGGTTTCTCTCTCAATTTGTCTCAATTACATTCATGATTTGGAGGAACAGTCAAAAATTGTACTGCCTTTTTTCCATCTTCACTACGAATCCGTGCATAAGCTGATCCATCATCAAGGACTTTTGTTTCCATTCGAGTCGCAATAATGTACGGTTGTCCCAATATAAGAGGATAAGTTGTTGCATCTTGAACAAAGAAATTTTGTTCCATTGCAACATCACCAATCCGAACCTTCACATCTGGACAAGCACCATACAACTCACCTCGTGTATTATTAGCCGCCCATATTATCCATCCATGCTCCATATCAATTGGCCACTTTTGTTTCATGTAAAGATCCTTAGACATAAGGTTTATTTCTGAACCATGGTCAATCAAGGCAACAACTAGCTCATCCATATCTCCAATCTTTACTAATGCCTCTGTAGTTGCTCTAGCCCAATGCTTTCGAGTATAATGACTCGAAATTTCTTTCTCCTTATCACTTGGATCATCAAAACGTGCTTTTTGATTATAACTCCTTCCTCCATTTGTTGATTGTTTATAATAGTTGCCAATTTCATCTTCTTCATCCTCACATATGTGCGCATCAATAGCATGATTTGATCCAGATTCATCCATTAATTGCCTCTTTTGCTTAATATTGTCAATAAGGACATCATGGAATTCTTTCTTTGCAATATCCAATATTTCCTTCAATGTGAATTTAACTTTAGCATTAAGAACACGTTCTTCAAGCACCCCCTTTAAATCTGCTGCTGCTTCAATATCAGAGAGAAGTTTGTAAGCCGTTGACTTACCTTTTTCTCCTAAGTCCTTTGATTTTTCTTTTGAAGATATTGAAGCATCTTTTGTTGGTAATTCCTATGATGCCATCTCATAAGGCTTATCTCCCCGAGTCTGTCTTTTTGAAGAATTTTCTTCTCTTGTATTGTTAGAATCTTATCTTCTCTTTTTTTCTATCAAGGCTTCATGTTGATTTTTAGCAATATAGGCATGTACTGATAAAGCCTCTACAAGATCCTCCCAACCCGTAGTTCCACGAATTATTGCAACAGTTCTTAATAAAACTTCTTGTGGCATCTTCTTCTTATGCATTATAGAAATGGCAGAAGATCAAACCCCACTTGATTCAATATTTCCAGAAAATTCTTGCTTAACATTATCATCCACTCTAGAACCATAACTTGCAATTTCCATTACTGCAATTCCATTCGCTGCCAAATAATCCTTAACCAATGCTTTCATATCTCCCTTACCAAAGTTGGTTTGGAGAATATCACTAGTATCCTTTAACGCCACCTTTCCATCTTTCCAAAAAATAATGCCTTGTTGGACCATTTCATTAAACTCACCACAATCCTTTCGAGAATGGGAATCATCATCACACCAGATGCATCTTTGTACATACCCTTGCTTAAAAGCAGATTTTGAATTCATTATAGAAGTCTTATCTTCAAGCCTTGCAAATTTAATTTGAAGATCTCGCATTCCACGTATAAGTTCTTCAATCTCCATATCTTCTTTCTTTGACGTAGTTATTGAAGGTTGAACAATAGGTGCCGTCAACCGTGAAGTGGGCACTTGAATTTTAGGTACCTGCACCATTCTTTGGATACCTCCCCTGTCCTTCCTCCTTTCCTTTTTTGCCAACAACCCTATTGCATCCTCGACCTTCTTCCAATTTGTTGTTAATCCTTCATCTTCTTCTATATCTTCAAGAGAAATCTCCAACCTTTCTTGTAATCCTCCATCTGCTGCTTGAAGAAATAACTCAACCTTATTTGGTTCCAAAGTTATTTTTTTTATTTTCGATAATTGAGAATACTGTCTTTCAAACTCCCTTAATAATTCAGTAGCTTGCAATTTCTTGTTAGGATGCTCAATCCATTCCAAAAATGATTTCTTAGTGACTCGATCAGAGTCTTCTAAGAAATACTCATTTCTCAATGCATGAGAGAATTCCTCCCAAGAGCTTCCAAATTGCTCTGTAACTAATTTCACATGTTCTCTTATCTCGAGTATTGTAGCAAGTTCAAATAATAAAATCATGTCCCTTTCAGAGACTCAATTCAATTCCATTTTCCGTATATAATACCTCAAATACTTAGATATGTCCTTTCCATCAAACTAGTCAACCTCGTTAATCACTGCTTATAATGCTTTGATTGCCAAAGCCTCCTTTTGATTTTTTTCTTGTTGCTATTGCATAATTAATGTAAAAGCTTAAAACATATTTGTAATGTTTGGATCTAGATACATACCTTGTCCACCAGAAGAAGCTCTACTAGAAGATCCACTTGAAGCTCCACCCAAAGCTCCATCAATAGCTCCAAAATCCACCTTTTTGCTTTCTTGTGCCATTAATTCCAAATAACCACAATAAAAGCCAATACCTTCCACCCCAAACTTTCACGTCAGATTCACCACTTATGTCGTATTACGTGTTGTCTTATTCGGGAATGCACGGGCAATTCGATTGTGGTAGCTTGAAAGTAATGTCGGTAACAATCAAGAAACCCTAATAGGTTTCATCCATGTATGAGAAATATAATTTGAACTTCAATTCAAAAGTGTTTAAAAATACTCCTCTTAGTAACATCAACCATACATATATCCCAATTACCTCGTTTCTTTTATAATTAAGCAATTTTTATTTTTGTTTTTAAGTCCTAAGCCTAATTAGTGAGCTTTGATAAGCTATAACTTTTAATCTAATCATCCACTTAATGTGAAATTTTACACACAAATGTCGGTATATGCTTTTTACATGCTCAAAAAAATTTAGCTCAATCCAACTTATAGATTGCAAGAAAATGCCGAAAAAGCACACTGATGACACTTGGCCGCCAACTTGAAGATTGATGCAGAAACTCCAGTGGTGATTTCTCCTTCTTTTATCGTTAGCTTCAGTGCAAACTTGGTGTGTAGCTCAATCTATTAGTCTTCTATCTTCATACCAAAATTTATGTTGATCCAATTGATGGATCTTTAGTTATCACAGAAACCCTATCCAATCCTAAACTGCCAATTTCTGACAACCCTTTGTATCAAAACTCAAATATCTCCTGATTGCATTATTAGATTAATACAAATTTTTGTATACACTTAGCACACCTAACAATCCAGACAATACCAAATTTTGAATTGTAGATGCTACACAAATTGCAGGAATCACTCAACAATGCAAGCCATCATTGTCTTATATAAAATCCAAAACACCAATACAAACCTTGACTTTGATTAGTGATTGCTAAGTTCTCCAAAATTCTATAGTTGCAAGCTAAATGTCTTTGGAACCTCCTTCAAGCTAGCTATTCCACTCTAATTGCTGATCTTTGAGTGTCTCCCTTCCTTGCCTTTGGTGGTCATTTTTGTCCTTAGAGGTCTGATTTCAACCTTGTCTCATACCTGGTCTTTTCCTGGATATCAATTCAACTAATTCTAAAGATTTTTAAGTTAAATCATATCCTCAATTTAATCTTAGTATTTGATTATCTTTGAAGTTGAAGCAACTCATGTAGGTAGTGGCGAAGTGATATTTTCAGGCCGTTTCTACAATGAAGACACAGAAATTCAGGCGTGGTTTCAAGTGGAAGGTTACCAGTGGCTACAAAGACCCATGAATCATCTGCCTTGTAAATGACAACTGGAATATATTACAGAGACTATGCGTCAAATCTTTGATTTCTTACTTTTGTGAGCATATATCTCAAATAGCTTTTTGGAGACCTCAAAGCTAGAGGAAGAGGTAATGTCAAGGACATGCTTGTCAAAACCTATTAGAATATTTTAAAAGGTTCTTAAAACTCTCTAGAACCTTCCAAAATCTTCTAGCATCTTCCAAGTAGATAGAAGTTGCTTGAGAAGCTTCCTTAATTGGCAGAAATTACCGGTGGTTTAATTGGTGGAAGCGTTCAAAAAGCTCTCTAGTTGGTGGAAGTTGTTTGAGAAGCTTCCTAAGTAGGAGTATATATTGTAGTCGAGGCTGAAGAGTTCTTCAATATCGACAATACATCTCTTGGAACTCTAGCGCACCTCTTTGGTATTGTTCTTATACTCATTTGATTAATCTAATTCTTGCGAGTTCTTCTTGAATTTTTTGCTTAGACTTTTAGTCTATATTCTACGTCTGTGACACTAATCTTTTTGACCTTAAATTTTGATTTTTGTGGACAAGTATAGATAAAGATAGCCATATAAAAACTTTATTAGAATTACCTAAAATCCATTAATAAATAAAAAAGAAAATTTACCATAGTCCCATTCTAAAGATTTAATCTTAACCATTCATAAGATGAAAAAGTAGTAAATTTAGATAGTGGGTTTTTTTAGCTAGACAAAAAATTTAGCTTGTCTTGGCTTGAGTAATAGTTTTTTTTTACAAATGGCCATACAATTTGACAAAGTTATCATGATTCACCATAACACCAAACAACCCCACATCCCCACATCGGCTTTTTATTAAATAAATATGTCCCTTATAAGAAGTCAAGAGTTTGTGCATATATTAGCTCAACTCTTTATTTGAGACAAATGCACTTCTTGCCAATCCTTTTGCTTGTTAGCATGTGTCGGACCTCCAAATTCAAGTTTGGGATGCTATCAAACGTCTGACAGAGAAACAGGTAAGTTGATTGACCATTTAGGACATTTTTCTGATTCCAAATTTTCTTACAGGTTAATCACAGAAACGGGGGAGGTTGACATAGGATACCTGTCTGCTATGAACGTGTCTGCTTCCAATGCGATGACTAGTTACGGTTCTGTCAAGTGTTTACCAGCAAGTTTTGTGCCGGCATGACTGCATGCGGTCTAATACTATGAACAAGAATTGAGCAATATAATTTAGAAAAGCGGTTTCCCCCGTAGGGCAGTCAAGGAGCCAGCAGCAATCGAAGAAGGTGAAAGGGCTCGCATACACAGCGACTTCCAAATCAACTCTTCAAGAAGCTGACAGGCTCTAGGGCATCTACAACTAAAGCATAAAAGATTTCTTGTCATATTCAAGGAGACCATCATCCGTTACTCGAGGTGCCAGCAAATGGCGTCTGTATTTTAACGCAGGATTGGGAACTTTAGCATTTCATATTCGAGTACAGGGCAAATAATTTGTTGAGACGATGCTTGCAAATGTGGTTTTGTCCATTGATGACGTCACATGACGGATAAGTCACTAGATATTCTCACTGTATTGGCTTGACCTGAATTTGTTTCAGTATCGCTATTCATCAGCGTGACGTATGAGCACTGCAAAGTTTCGGGCGAAGCGCTTTGGAATCACCGTCAGATGGTGAACAGGAGAGCTAAATCCGAAAAATATAGTCCTCATTGTTGAAGGATATTCGAGTCACGCTTCTTGCATGCTGGGCAGAACACCAAGCCAGGATCGAAAAGGGCACCCCTGAAGCAGTGAAGTAGTTTCCTCTCCACTCATCACGATAACCCTCGTGATTCCACATTCTGACCGTATAACACTGAGCCTCCAAATTGTACAACTTAAACATGTTTTCAATTGCTGAGAAATCTTGCACGACAAGGTAATGGTCATGGCGCATGGTTTCATATTGAATTCCCGCCTTTGTGCGTTTCTTGATGGTGCGGTAGACTAGAAATTGATAACAGAATGGAGAACAATTTTTTGAGAACATGAGCTGAGCGGTAGGAAAATGAGGAGAGAATGTGCGCAGATTTCGTAACGAACACATGGTACGCACTTCTGCAGGTACAAATTCGTGAGGAACAGGGGATCTGTGGAATCAATCAATGTCGGACGAAGTGCAGCACCGGCATGTCCAGCTCTCGGAGCTCAAAGTTTTCTACAGAGAGGCCGGCGACCCAAGCAAACCTACCATGGTGCTACTCCATGGGTTTCCCACGTCGTCGCACATGTTCCGACGCCTGATCCCGCTGCTGGCTCGTGAGATGCACGTCGTGGCCCCCGATCTGCCAGGGTTCGGCTTCACCGAGTCGCCCCCTGCAACAAACTTCACCTACACATTCGACCACCTGGCCAACACAGTGGAAGAATTGATCCAGCATCTGAGCATCATCCGTTTCTTCGTGTATATCATGGACTACGGCGCCCCGACGGGATTGCGTCTCATGGAGGCTCATCCAGAGCGCATCCTCGGTTTGGTTGTGCAGAACGGGAACGCGTATGAGGAAGGGCTTACCTCCTTCTGGGATCCCATTCGCAAGTCAGTGCCACAGCCATGTAAAACTCATCTCCATAATGTAGGATATGCCTGCTCACATGATTGTTTATTTAACGTGACATATCCTCTGTTGTTCTCTGGTCGTTTTGGACAAGTACAGGATGTGGAAGAACCGAACTCCAGAAACAGAGGCACCCTTGCGAGAGATTCTCACTTTGGAGGCGACGCAATGGCAGTACGTCACGGGCATGAAAGACGTGAGCAAAATCTCACCGGACAACTGGGTGAACGACATGTTCTTCCTGCAGCAAGCAGGGCATGATCAGATCCAGCTCGATCTCTTCTACGACTATGGAAGCAACCTTACGCGCTACCCCGGCTTCCACACCAAGTTCCGGAAGCACCAGTTTCCAGCTCTCATTGTATGGGGCCAGAACGATCCGATTTTTGGGGTGGAGGGGGCGAAGGCGTACCTGAGAGATCTGCCGCATGCGGAGCTTGTGCTGCTGGATAGTGGACATTTTGTTCTGGAAGACCACCTTGAGGAAGTAGCTGCCCACATGGTTCGCTTCGTCAAGTCAGTTACAGAGAAGAAGTGAGTGAAACATGCTGAACCATGTTGGGAAGGTGAGGAATATGGATCGTAATGATTTACTAGTTATTAATTTAGTTGCGGGCATATTAATACAGTAGTTGTGTAGGTCACAGGAGTTTGTGTTAGTCACAGTATGATTGATGTTGCAAGTTAAGCTCCTAGCATTGCAAGTGAGTTGATGATTGTCTTGTAATTTTGTGTTGTGATCAATTAATGGTCGCAAAATTTTTTATAATATAATTTTAAAAATCAGTATATTTAAAAACTTCTAATATTTTGTTTCTGATACAAAGGGGTTTGCACATGAGTTGGCTTCTCAATCTTGCTAGTTGTGCACCGGCGTATATGTGAGTGGGCAGTGTGTTATTCATATTGTGAAGATTATAATGTCAGCTGTTAGACTGAGTTTTGGCATGCTCAATTTTCCTGAAGATATTTGCGAAAAAATAAAAAAAACCTTTATCATGACTAAAAATCAAAGAATATGTCAAACTAGGCACCATGCCATCTACATGCTTCTCATGTCCTTCTCTACTTCCAATTTTTATTTAAATAAAAAGAAACAAATGAACTTCTTTCATGTTTCTTATCCCCTTTGAAGATCTAAGGTTGTAAAAATGCAATATAGTAGAAAAGTATTTAAGCTAATTCTACTTTACTACAAACAAAACAATGCATGTAGTGAACTATTCTTTCTTTAAGTAAAGTTGAACACATATGAACACAAAATAAATACACCACAATTATTTTTTTGATACAAAAAGTTGAAAAATGCAACAACAATTAGAAAGTAGATTTGTCCTTCTAACTCCAAAACTGTATATTTCAGCAAATAAAACCCTTTTGTTATGTATTTTTTTTAAATTAAGATTTTCATATTTTTTAAATTAAGAATTTAATACATTATAGGTAACAATAATTACCTCCACACTATGCATAGACTATGCCAATGAGGTTCAGAAGTAGTATTGATTTTTGAAAATGGAATCCAAATTCAATTATAGATATTTGTTCCATGTGCATTGTGCCCTGGCTTATAAAACTTCTACTTTGATATGTAACCATGGCTAGAAAACAAAACGTAATAGAAAATTGATCTAAGAGTACTGATTGGAGTTTATTGACATAGCTAAAAGTTCAAGTGAAAACATTGTATGAATCTGAGACTACGGCCGAAAATCTTCTCAGCCGCGCTGAATTGCAAGTCGACGAGGTTCGAGGGTTTGTTCATCTGGCAGCACACAATCGTGTTGATAAGGACCACAAATCTGGGTCTTTGCACCTAATACATCAAGCTGATCCAAAGCGGAGGAGAGATAGAGAATACCGAAAAATGGCTGCAGAGAAAGCGTTTCTATGCTCTGAAAAAATTTTGCAATGTGCGTTCAAATGGAGATCCTGTAAAGTGGTTTTAAGCGCATGCAACTCAGGGATACGTGAGTAACATCTCTTTGACGTCAAAAAGATCACGAATGCCGATAATTTCATCCAACAAACCTTTTAGCGGCACTACGCTCCGTGGATAAGCCGGGTCCCCTAGGGCCACATATGGCGCAACTATTATTGAAAGATATGCGCCGTCCTTCTCAATGCACCAGAACCCGGAGGGCGGGAGTGCAGGAGATCGTTTGGTTTTTAAAGAGATACTTGACGGTGTTGGAATTGCGCATATTGGGAAATGGCGCATTCTTCAAATCCTGGAAGGATTCAACAAAATTCTTACCAAATTCTCGCACAATATCATGTCCACAGTCATAAATATCATGAATTTCATTGCATAAGATTACAAATCGGAAAACCAGCTTCTGCCGTATCCTACCATTTCAAATCGCGAAGAAAAATGGGAAATCAACTAAATGAACTGAACGGCCAGTACGAGACTAGCGCTGCGGAAGTGATTGATCCAGGAGCAGTACTGAGGATATTTGCAAAGATGGTGTGAAGCAATGTCAATTGTAATGATCATCGGACTTGCAAGAAAGGGGCACGCGAGCCTGTGGGCAGAACAGGGCAAGGACCAGGGGTTTCGAGTACCTTATCAAGGGCAAAGATGAGCTTTCGTGCAGCTCCCTTTCCCGCAGCTTCCTTGCCAGGAAGATGGGTCTGGTGAAAATATCGTAAAGATACTCGAGATTGTCCTTGACCATGTCATGACTCATCTGGTCCTCTGGTTCGGACATACGGTTGTGGACAAGCGCTACAGAGGTGACTGGGATCTCTGTCTCATAGGATCGCATGTGCACTTTACCTCCCTGCAATTTTAATATACACGGTACAGCTGTACTGCAACACCAATGGCAGATCTAAGATTCAAACAGGCTAATTCTGAATCAAATGTTTATCCGAGTTGCAAGTTTAGTTTTCCTCTCAACAAATCCTGGTGACAGCAGCATACATAAACGATAGCATACACGATTACATCCAGCTTCAACCGACGTCCTCTTATACGATGCTCGTGGAACACAATCCATCCAGCTTCATACTTCCAACAATCAGCGTATCAGTAGGAAAAGAATCAAAAACATAATTGTGTTCAGGAGTGGTTCGGATCAGTGTTTAGGAAGTATGTAATTCCAGTCCAGGAAAATACGTCTGAATCTAGTCAAATATCTACGAATGTCCGAAAGCTTTCAATAGTATTTAAGTATTTCATGTCGACTTTCTGCATTTTGGTTTTGAGCATGTGGGGATCCAATCAGTCGAATTAACCCCTGTATCATCTGTTTAATGGTTGTTCCACATTTTGAGTAGTTTCTAAGCTGAAGATAGCAGATGTAAAGTTTTGACCAAGGCAAAATAAATATCTGAAGCTTGTTATCTTTAGCTGATTTGAATATCAATTGGGCTAAGAGGAAGTATCTAGAGTCAAACAGACTTTCCTAGGGACAAGAGAAAGATTCAATATTCTGAAAAAGACACATCTTGCCAGGTAGTCCCTGGGAATACTTGTTTCCTACACAAGAACCAACAGCCTCCGTGACGTCCTACAGCCTGGCCCAGAATGAATGGTAACATGCTGTTGCAATTCCGATCATTACCAGTATCCTGAGTGGCATCGGCGTGTGCATCACTATCACCCTCCAACCCTGCCTTCCAAGGGCTTCACTGTAAGTTTGTTTTGCTTTTGAATGAATGAGATCTGACCTAACAAGAATTCCCTCACGCAGGAAAATTTGCATCAACATTCTCTTGTCCACTCATTTGATCAAAATTCTTGTTTGCGATGGTAGTGTTCATGGAAATCGACTCCTTTTTTTTAAATGTTTTGAATACGATGTTGAGGTATTTATTGAGGGTTGTTTGCAATACTGCTTGCAAACTTGAAGCTTCTGTCATACATGCAATTTTTCATTTATTAAAATTTTATTAATGAAATTAGTACAGTAAAATAATTAAAATGAAAATTGTTCCACTTTAAAAAAATTGATCATATGTAATTTCTTACATACGTGTAGGCAATAGAATTTAGGGACCTTGGTTAGAAAGCATTTATTTTTTGCAATTGTAAAAAAAAATTATTTGTCAATATTAACAACTTTTAGAGCAGCTCTAACTCATTGGAAGCACTTAAAACATTCAAAAAGTCTAAATTTCTAAATTTTTTTACTTAGAAGATTTCAAACCACAATACATATAAAACTATCATAAAAAGAAGATAGAACTGAAGTATGTATAAGATTCATATACATATATTTAAGTAAAATGTGAAGATGACAAAAGCATCAATTCAAAGATAACATATTATGATCCACAATGACCATAAACTACCTACGAATGATGAATTGGTACCAAAAGGTTGGCACGTCAAATCCTTGCTCTAAAATTTCCAACTTTGCCTCAAGGATGCTAGTGCAAAAATAATAATTCTTTGATATTACAAAAAGAAAAAAGAAAGAAGATAATATAATATATTCATTAGTTAGCAAGTAGTTGACATTTATACAACCAATTAGTTGTACATAATGGATGCATACACTTAATAATTAATTTGGCTATTAAGAAATTGTTGTTTAAGGTGGCTTTAAGAGTAAATCTACTTTAATCCTCTAACATAGATATTAAAATACAAAACATAATAATTTTAAATATCAAATAAGCCTTTTTTCCTTGGTTCAAAGAATAATTTAAAAATTGTAGCTATTAAACATGGATGTAGTTTGGCAAAAGTATAATTCAAGAAAAAAAATTAAAAAATCAATTTGCAATTCATATTTTTGAATGGTTTATAAATAATCTAATATAACTATTGTACATAAATTTCTACTGAAATTTTTTTTAATCAATTTTCAAATTGTTTGTTTTGTGTTTACTAAAATATTTTAATGTAATTCTCTCATCCAACTTGAATTTACTTGTCTAGTTTATGTTTGGCTATAATGAACACTTCCAAATAAATTATTTTAGATTTTATTGAATTATATTATCACCTGCATTTCAAAAATGTGAATCAGCGTTCTATTGTGTTTCGTTAAAAGAAAAAACGAAGTAAAATTTCGAAGTTGCACTGGTTTACAAATAGGCAATAGTAATACAGAGCTCAAAAACACACATATTTTATGTTAAAGAATGAAGACAAGATTCGATAAATTAATACCGTCGACATGATGCCTGAACAAACGTTGTCAATTAAGAGATTTTGAGCGCTTAGTGAAACGTGGAACAACTACAAATTCTAAACTTCTAAAGCCATCAATACTGGTCAGTAACACACAAGCAGATTACAGCAAGGCTGCCAGTAAGAACTGGGGCTGCAGTGATAAAATATTTGGAAACTTCACACCAATCTGAGGAAAGAGTCCAAAAATGAATCTCTTAGTTGATCATATACGCACTACCAATTCTAACATAATTCCCAATGTTTTAGCATCCAACAAGTCGTTGATCCACAATGTTATCAAAAATACATTCCACTGTCCTAGTCAGGTGCACAAGCTCGGAAAGCTTTTAGACGCGGACAAGCAAATTCGGCCGTCTAAAATATGTCGCCCCTCAAGGTTGAGGCTAGATTCGCATTTCACAACAGTAGACCCGGACGGCAATACCAAAAGGCAACCTGCTTTTAAACTATCTAAGATGCATGATATCCATGCTCTATCAGACGCCCTAATACTTCTAACCTCTCACTCTAAGACTAGCATGTGCAATAAGGAACCTCCATCACTGACAACACATTAAATAAAAACAACAAAATACTCAAACCATAGTGTTGTCTACATTTCTTGGCTACCAGATCAAGATCAAGTGCTAGGTGAATCAACGTTAATTAATCAAGGATAGGGTTGACGGTTTCGGTAGCAACTGAAACGATATCTGCATAGGACAACTACAGAAGCACTAGCCCCATCTCAGTAGGTTTCAGCGGTGCTCGAAGTCGGTAGTTGTAAAGGTAATAATGAAGCTGGCCATCACCAGGCCCAAATTTCAACTCCTTCAGAAATGTCTCGTTATGCATGACATCTAGTGCATTGAACACGTCGTAATCCCTCTGCTTGGCCATGACAAGGACGTCGTTCATGAGTTGTAGAAGCGGGATCGACGTAGCCACATTGTAGTAGGAATATGCTGCCTTCAGCAACGAATAATTCTGATTTCCAATAATAGTGGACGGAAGTGTGTAAAAACTACCAAAATCTGTGATTTCATGAGTCTCTGAATTCTCCACAACAAAGCTATTGATGACGTTGTCGATGGGAAGGAGCAGATATTCAACATCGTCCTCAGAGAAATGTGGAGCGACCTGGAACTGCGCAAGATAGGTCTGCAAAAGTTTCGTCACTGCCACAACATCCCTTCGTTCCATAGGTCTGAATCCTGGAGTAGTTGCCTCCTCAGGTAATCGATAGAGTTTGATAGTCCGACTCATCGTCATGCGAGGTGCCAACCTCGAGAACCCCACATCAATTAGTTTCTTAGGATTCAAAGGCCTGTGCCAGTACTGGCAAGTGGCAATAGGAGTAGGAAGAACCACACCCGCCGTGTATGCTGCCTGCCACATATCCTCCAAGTGAACCCGCCTCGTAACCTCTTTAATCAATACAGGGGCAAGTCGTTTTGATCTAAGTTTCTTGTGCACACATAAGAAGTTGATTTCCGCCATTGGCACGACCGTTTCATGCGAACGAATCCTTGCAGGAATTCCCGTGATGAAAGCCACGAGTTTCTTTGAGCTCTTAGCACGAACGCCTATATGCCAACTCGGAAAGTAGCCCGGAGGAGTGAGCGCCCACCGCAAAAATGCAACCGAGTAGTCAAACCTAAACATGTTATCATCGTCTTCTACGTAGTTATTAGTCAATAGGGTATAAACTTCCTTCATAGTCTGCTCATCTTTGAGATCGCACGTGGACCATTCGTATGTGCCAGGAAGGTTATAGGGCTCCTGGCGGACCTCGGAGACAGGTTGCGCAGGTTCAATCGAGCCCTCGCCCAAACCATCCTGGTAATTGCCGACGGGCTGGGTCTCCCAAAACAAATGCCGCCTCTCATTCTCTAACGCTGCACCTTTCTGAAAATTCCTTGTCACCGCATCCACACTGGCAGGACGACCCATCGCCATGAGGCTGCCATCCTTGGCCGGAACAGAGGGTTCGTTTGAACCCTCTGCATTCGCAGCCTTGTTGCCGGAACCCACCATACTCGGTCAGCCGCAATCAGAGATCCGCGCACTCAATCAGCCCGTGAAGTTGCGTTGCTCTGCGATGATGCTACCAGTGGGGAATCAAGCATGACGTAAGCGGAAGAAAATACCTAAAACCAACCAAAATGCCAGACATTAGACGAGAAGAGTACACCACGAGATATAATGACCTAATCCAAGGGTTGAGCGAGAAAGAAGGGAGAATTAGGGTTGCAAAATGGAGAGGAGAAGGAATGCAAGGAAGAAATGAGGAGGAAAGTGACTTACATGGCGGTAGTGCAGTTGGAGGAATGAAGAAAGAGGGCTCGGGGAGAGGAGAAAGGGTGAAGAGGCAGATGAAGTGCGAGAGGTGCATGTGAAACGAGAAGCACCTCAGTACGCTCCAGAAACGAGATACGGACAAATGTATATATACGAAGAGCAGCAGCGAAAGGGAGGGCACACAGCAAGCTCAACAGCCGTGGCAGAGGGGGACATGAGCTGGGTTGGGACCGAGCAACGACGACGACGAAGACCCCGCTCCCGGTGGTCCCCTGGCAACGCGTGCAGCAAAGTGGCTCTGCTGCTACTGGATGGGGGTGGTCGCGAGGAACCCTAAACCCAGGCCTGAACTGCAGGGGCGAGGGCGATGGCGAGGGTGTGCCCCCCCATTCCCCCCGCCCCCCGGTGTTGAGGCAGCAGGGGTCCCCCTCTCCCAGCCTCCCTCCCTCCCATGCCATGCTCTTCATGCTCCTCCTCACAGTTCCTCTCTCCGAGTCCTAGTCCATACACTTCCTCTTGCATTCATTTCTCTGGTGATGCTGTTGTTAAAACCTCTTTTTATTTTTGCCTGCTGCTATTCATTTTTCAATATCAATTGTCTTTCTCTAAGGGCAAAGATGTGCCGTTGTCTCAGCCAATTCACAACTATCAATGTAGTGTAAAAAATGAAGAACCGGGAAAAGTTTGTGATATAATCCATTGAATTAGAGGCAAAAAAATATGATATAATATAAAACACCTTTTTTTTTTTAAAATCGGTGATAGATTTATGATTCTTTTGTTACAGATTATGCCTCTCACAATACTAAAAACTTTACGATATTTTTGGCAGTAAATGCCATAAAAAAGAATCTATACATTAATATTTATATTTTGTACAATTCAAAATCATGAGTGGCAAGAAAATCATGGATGATTGTATATATACATATATAAAAGTTGAGATATATAATTTTTAAAGATTTAATAAAAATAGAATGTCTGTTATTGTAAATAAAATATTTACAATTAAAATCATATTTACTAATTCAAAATACTGAAAAAACCATTTGAATTTTTAAGATTTGAATTTTTTCTAATAATAAATATTCATGACTTTCAAAGGACTTTTTTTATTTTTCATGTTGCTTGAGGAATGTATCTCTAACTTTTGATACTAAATTTGTTCTGGACATCAATGCTTTCAATAAAACTTGTACTTTTTAAGCCAGTACGCACTGCTTAAATCAACATAATTTGATAAGCTCAACGTCAAAAGAAAACACAAGTAAATATAAAACATCTAAAGTACTTGCAAAGACTGGACATACCAATTGAATGTGCATTGTCTAGAACATGTTAAATAATTTTTTGTAATGAAATTTCACAGTAGCAAAGATTAATATCTTCATGAACCAATGACTTAAATTTCAATACAGGAGTGAAGCATGTTACATGTGAAGTGAGGGAATCAGAGCATCAATGCTCATCACTGCAATTCACAAGTTAAAACTCCAGTTCACAACTTATGATAATAATCCTGCAAAAGGAAACTCGATTTCCAAGGAAACAAAAGGTTGAGACAAGCAGGCATTAGACAAACCTTGCTCAGAGAAACACTTCAGCTCGATTCCTCACACGAAGTAAATATCTGCGAAGACGCACAAATCCTCAAGCATGGAAGCTAAGAATGTCACGCAACGGAGCGCTTGCAGATTAGTTATCAGCATCTGCTACTGCACTTCACCTAAATAATTGTCAAATAGCTCTGCAGCACGTCTTATTGGATAGTGAACTTGAGTCGCCGCATGCTTTGACAACAGGCTTGGGATCTCTAGACTCCAGAGGCCACTCTGCATGTGTACGATAGTAGTTATCACTGGCAGAATCAGAAATAATGCCTTTCTCATGACTACCATCCTGGATAACTAACGGCAACGTCTGCAACGCAAGAGTGCAGTATTTGTTACCGCGATAATTATGGATTGCTCAGGCACCGAAGAGCTCAGAAACCATATTCATAAACACCAAAAAAGAATTATATTAGTGAGAAAAACCAAGATATTTCTTATTTGTACTACGAGATGGATGCAAGCTAATAGAATCTGTTTCCCCATAGTATAAAATTATGACATGAATTGCCAGGCCCTCTTTGACCATCGCATTAATGTTCATTCATGTAGAGAGGGCACCCCACATCTGGCACAATAGCCCTGCTTATGCGCACAACATCAACGTCAATCTTAAGTAAGATGTCCCAAAAAATTTCATTCGCTACAAAACACCAACTGCATAATGGAGCTAGACTAGCAAACTTTGAGCCTTTTCGTTAATAGAACCAATGTGTTAGAAGGCATCTCAAGGTCGCAGCTCTTTAAAGAAATGCTTTAATGAAATGTCTTTAATGAAATAGGTGTCGGTTTATGTGGATGGGAATGGAACATCTGGGTTCTACTAAACTCAAAGCACCAACTCGTCATCTCCTGACACCCCACTAAAATGGGCCTGCATTCACAGACGACGCAAACATCTCTATATGTACATCGTGATCAAGTTCTCAAATGGCTTCTACCATATCCATCTATATTAACGGGCACCAATTCGCCAAGAAATAATCTTGAAAAAATGCATGCCAAAGCAAAACCAATGTGACGGAGATCATGTTACTGAACACTTGATCGGTACAGCATGACGTCACCGATGAATTCAGTCAATTTTGACTCTGCATTGAGGAAAAAGATCATAAAAAAATATCGAATGATTTCATAGCTTCGAGTAATGTCATCAAGCAGAGAAGAAATTAACAACTCCTTAATCTTGAGCATCAACTCCATGGATTTACATTCCATTCACTGGACAAGAACCCCCTGCTCATGACTACTTGGATTCGTCATTTGTACTCATCCACGTTTGTCACACTTCTTTAGTCCCCTCTACCAATTTATTGTTGCATAGCATGTTATTCTTGCACTTCACAGCTGCTAGAACACAATCTTTTTAGTCACTTGGACGCATTCATTGGACTTGATTAAGTTTATTGTTTTTGTTGGTGAAAACACACTTTACTAGGTGATGTCTAACTCCAGATCAGGAGAGGCCTGAACTAAATACATGACAACTACAAGAGTGGTACTTAACGCAGCGGAAGCCTGCTGGGCCCATAACCTGTTAACTTTAATACACTCTCTGGTTATACACAAGTAATATCACAGAATGTGACTTTCATTGCAATTGTGCAAAAGCACTTCGAATCACTTTACAAGACTGTCTTCAAGATGCAGTGCAACAAATCACCCATCTCTATGCTAACAGTTGAACTCAAGTAAAAGTTGGATTTATTTACATTAGTTTATATACTATTAGTATTGACCACATTCACAAGTAGAAAGTTGAATGAACATCTTCATCCAATACTCCCACTTGTTCATATGGACTTTCTATTGCCGAATGTTTTATATCTACCACTCAGTCAGCACTAGAGAAAGTGCCCATGCCAAGTAACAAGTAAATAAGAACTTTTGTGAAAATGTCAGCTATCTAGTTGCAAGTCGATATATAAGTAAAGTCAATATGTTGTTTTTTCCAAAGTTTGCAGATAAAGAAATATCTAATGTCAATATGTTCTGTTTATTTGTGAAAAATAGGATTTTTGACAAACAAACGAATTGATTGTCACCAGAAATCATAATTGGTGTGAATTAAGGTAAAAAAATACTTTGTAAAAGTTGCAATAATTATATGGCTTCTTTTGCTGTTTTGAATTTAGAATCATGTTTGAATTCGTAAATCCGTTTACAGTAAATAGCCTTTCAACGAAGTGGAAGTGATTGGAAATCCCAAGTATAATTTTTGATGAGAGAATAAAATTTGGCTGCATTTCTTTTAGCCATTTATTAGAGTCAATAAAAGTAAGAACCTCTATATATATTTGCAGCTCAAGAAATGACTTACCATGGCTATAAGAAAAGCAATAGATTTGGAATAAATAAAAACATTTGTTGTTGAAAAAGATGACCCATGAGGAGAAAAATTAAATATATTTGGCATTATAAAATATTTTTGATATTGAGGTGGAATCAAAAAATCTTATGTCGGATCATTGAGTAGAGTAGAAACAAGGTTGAGTGAAAAATCATATGAATTAACTCCCACTATTTTAAAATCTTCTATTGCTATAAAAAGATTTGAATTTTGATTTTTTTTTCTAACAATTTGGATTAAAATTTATGTTGTGATCTTTCATATGCTGGAAATAATTTTAAAATAAAAGATGTAGCTTTTGTAGTTGTTGAAAGAGAACAAGAATCAAATTAAATATTTAAAAGTGATAATAGATCAAAAATAGAAAAGTATCTGAATTAAAATATTTAGAGATTTCATCAAATTTTATATTTGAATTTTCAATAATAATATTCAAGGCAATATTCTAAAATTGATATGCTTTAAGTAATATCTAATCTCCTTCCAAATATTAACAGTATATTTATTGCTTGGACCAATGTTTCAAAAGAACAACAAAAAATTCTTGTTCTTTAAGAGCAATTTCTTTGCCACAAAAGTCTCTTTTAAACATAAGGCGGCCTAGAAGAGCCTGATAATCTTGCTTCCTTTATTTGAAGATAAGCCCCAAAATTGGAAGCAATAAGTTATTGTAAACAACATCAATGAGATATCCAATATATCTACAATTTAAAAAATTGGACTCACTGTTTTGAATGTGATGAGAAAAACCACTAATCCACCAATTATTCAAAGCCAAAAATATAAAAATAAATAATATTTACCATTAATAAATATAATTATTAAAGCTAATTTATCAAAAAGTCTCTAATATTACTCTAGCTTAAACAAAAGAAATAAATTATATGACAAATTATAATCCACTTCTTTGACTAATTCAAATTTTATGTTTATGATTTTTATTTCTTTTTTACATGTATATTTTATTTCATCTTATAATTATTTTTAATATGCTGATTCTATTGCTACAAAATACATGATTGATTGCTATAATTGATATAAGACAAATATTTAAGTAGTACTTAGCACATATAAAATATCAAGAATAGTCTTTAATCTAAAGCAACACAAGATTTAAGTCTCTTATGTAATTAGCCATATTTACATAAAATCACTAAAATTATAGGCCAAAAAATATTATGAATATCTTAATTATTATCATAGACATAAGATTTATTCTAATAATTATCTAATTAATATAGATAGATAAAAATAAATAAAAGTATGTTGATTTGATAATATCTTATAGAAAATCTTTCTAAAAGTTTCATAGATGTGGTTTCATCTTTATTAATGTCTATAAGTGATTGATAGGTTAGAAATTTAGCCAACAAGTTAGCCACATGTTGCATATATTGGTAGCTTATAAAACAAGCTAAATACTTGGTATGCATATAGAAAACTTATCTTACAAGTTTGACATGTTGTTGTGTTATGTGTTGTCTTGTTTGAAAATCCACTAGACACCTGGCTTTGGAGGGTGAAGTTGTGCTTTACAAGTATGCAAGAAATCCTAACAAGTTTATCCATACAAAAAAAATATAATTTGAATTTCAATTTAAAAGTGTTTAAAACCAATATAAAGTACTCAAAAATACTCTTTTTAATAATTTTAATTATACACAAACTCTAATTGCCTTGTTACTTTAACAATTAGTCAACTTCAATATTTCTTTACAAGCCTTAATTCAAGTTAGTGAGTTTTAGCAATCTATAATTTTTAATCTAATTATCTACTTAATACAAAATTTTGTACACAAATGCCATTATAACTCTTTTATATATTTAAAAAATTTCAATCCAATCCAACTTATAAATTGTGAAGAAAATGTCCTTAAACCATATTGATGTCACTTGGCTATCAACTTGAAATTGATGCAGATGTTTCAATAGCAATTTTTCCTTCTTCAATTATTAACTTTAGCTCAAAATTAGTATTTAACTTGATTTCTAAGTCTTCTAGTACCATGTCAAATTTCACCTTGTTTTGACTAATAGATCTTTAGATATTGCAAAAATTCTAAATAATTCCAAACTACCAATTTCCGGTACGTCCTTATACTAATAATCAAATTTCTCCAAATTACATAATTAGATTATCATAAAAATTTTACACACTTATAGCACATCTAATTAAATATATATTATCATTTTTTAAATTATAGATGTTATACCAATTGTACAAACAGCCAAGAGTATTAGCCCTAATTTTATTATATAAAATCCAAATCACCAATACAAACCCTGATTTTAAAAAATAATTGCAAAATTATCTCAAAATCTATAAAAATAAATCTTATGCTTTTAAAATAAGCTTAAAATTAGCTTTCAAATTTTAGTTGCCGATCTCCAAATGATCCCATATTTTGCCCTTGGTGGCTATTTTAATGGTTGAAGATTTGATTTTGACCTTGTCCCGCAAACAGTTGATCCTTGGATATCAATTCAATCTATTTTAGGGATTTTAAAGCCTGATCCTACCTTCAACTTAATCCTTGTATCAAATATATTAATTACTTATTTTTTATCCTATTTTTATTAATTTATGGCTTTTTTAAAGTAATAAAAGAATTTCTACAACCTAGAAGAAAAAATTAATAACTAATTCTTATCTACTAGCTATTAAGACAATTGATGTTGTTTATGAAACTAAGCCTTATTCCCTAGCCTTATCTTTTGTAATCTGTTTAATGCTAGCTTTATATCTTCTGATCTTTGTTTAAGTTGTCAAATTCTAATAACTAATAACTCTTTTCTTATTAAGCCATCTTCTCAAGGTAGCATATTCAAAGTTGGTACATGTTTTTTAATTGACATAATAGATTTTTGACCTATCATGAGTTCCATTGGTATATATCCTATTACTAAACTATGTGTTATTTAATCAATCTATAATACATAAGATAGAAATTGAGACCATTCTTTCATTCTTTTATTATAAGCTTTACTTAAGGCTTTTATAATTAATAGATGTTTACGTTCACTCTTTGCATTCTCCTCTCGATTATAAGCAATAGTCAATGATAATTTAATTTCACATCTTTTACAAAATTGACAAGCTTTATGTGCATCTAATTCTCTACAATTTGTAGTGATCTTTTTCACACATCTATAGTGACAAATAACATCCTTAAGAAAAAACTTACAAATTTCTTTTGTAAACTTTGTCTTTAATGCCTTGCCTTCCACTTGGTTTGATAAATCTTCACAAGCCAAAACTAAATACTTCATTTGTCATAATTCCATTGATATAATAATCAAATTTATAATCCATTTAAAATGAATAGCCAAAAGGCATGTTGAATATAAACCATCTCGATGTCGTATATTTAAATATATTTGACAAGTTACACAAGATTCTACAAATGGAGCTACATCTCCATACATATTCTTTTACCAATATCGTTCCTTTAATTTAGCAAAAGTAATCCAAATTCCTCTATGTTCCATCTATAGACTATTATGAAACACCTTGAGAGTAATTTTTGTTGATTTTCTTTTGTACCTACTACTTGTTGTAGCATTCAAATATTTGATTTTGGCCTCTTCTATAAAAATCTTCCTTGTAATATGAACTTGTATGCTTTTTTTCTAATCTGTTTAAATTTTTCAATTGACCAATTAGTATGCTTGGTAAATGTGCTCAAATAATGTCCAATATCCAATAACTCTTTTTTATAATTTTCTTCATGAAATGACTTATCTTTGTTGTTCAATTGTGAAATTGAATAAAATTTTGTACCTATATCATCAATATTCTCAATCATCTCATCTTTTCTATCATATTTTGCTCAAGATAACATATATGCTACTAGATTTTCTTTTCCTATAACATATCTAAATTCTACATTTAATGACTTAATATAAGCAATCCATCTCAACATTGTAATATCCAATATTGTACAATTAATAATCATTCTAAGTAAATTCAAACAATTATTTCAATCACCACTGTTGCTCTAATTAAATAATATTTTTTAGCTTTCATAGCTGAAATAACTCTTTATAATTTCTTTTTCACATGTGAATATATATGTTGGCAATTATTTAAAATCTTAGCTTTAAATTGAATTGCAAATTTGTATCTATTTGAATCATCTTGACTTATAGCCTATCCAATGGCATTTGGATTAGTATCTACTATAAAAATTATTAGTCTATTACACTTATAATCAATTTTTTTCAACATTAGAGGTGATATTAATAATTTTTTTAATCTTTGCATTGCTTTGATATACTATTTTTTCTATTTAAATCAATAATCTTTACATAATAATTCATACAATGGATCTGCTATGTAAACATAGTAAAAAATAAAAATATGATAGAATACACATGCATCCAAAAACCTATGTATCTTTGTTAAAAAACTGCAATCCTCTTTCATTCTTTCAATTGCATCAACCATAATTAGATCTAATTTTCTTCTATAAAATCCATATAAATATCTAACAATTATAATTTTTTATATTCCAAATCTAAATTTTTATCTTTGTCTTCTTCTTTGTATCCTTATAGAGAAACATCATCTAAAAAAGATATAGTCTTCTCAAGAATAAAATCCTTCAATACCTTGTTCATCCCGTTCGTTATATGTGTAACTAAGTTAGTAGCAACTTGAAGAAGAGTATACATTCTAACTAGCCTAAATGGTGTTCTCATTGTTGTCATGTTTCTATTCTCTTTTATAAATTAAAATTGGTTATAGCATGAATACAAATCACTTATTAAATAGATTACCCTTCCTGCAAATTCATTTACTATTGGTCCAATTCCTACATTCTTAATAGTCATTATATTTATTGGTTGTATATCTTGAATAAATTATAATAATCCATTTTTCTTAGGCATAATAAACCATCTATTAGAATATGGTACAAAAGAGGGCTTTAAAATCTTCATCTTTATCTTCATCTTTTCTTTCAATAATTCCACAAAACTTGGTAAATATATTCTTGGTATTGGAATTGGACTATTCTCAAAAATGAGTACTTCTTTTTTTGTACTTCTATAATCTTATTTTATAGTGGTACTCTTTAAAAATCCTTAAATTCTTCAAGAACCTTTAACAATGGATTTTCTCTCAATTTATTTTGATTCCATTCATAATTTGGGAGTATAATTATAAATTGTATTATCCTTCTTCTATCCTTAATACAAATTTGTACATAAGCTGAACCATCATCAAGGATCTTTATTTCTATCCAAGTTATAATAATATATGGTTGTCTCAAAATAAGAAGGTAAGATATTGCATCTTAAATAAAGAAATTTTTCACTATTACAACTTTACTAATCCAAATTTTCACATCTAAGTAAATACCATATAATTCATCTCATATATTATTAGCTGCTTGTATTATCCATCCATGCTCTATATTAATTGACCACGTTTGTTTTATGTAATGATCCTTGGATATAAGATTTATCTTTGAACCATGGTCAATCAAAGCAACAACTGGCTCATCCATATCTCCAATCTTCACAAAAACTTCTATAGTTATTATAGTCCAATGTTTTCAAGTATAATGATTTGAAATCTCTTTTTTCTTATCACTTTGATCATCAAAACATATTCTTTGATTATGATTCCTTTCTTTACTTGTTAATTATTTGCAATAATTATCAAATTGATCTTCTTCATCTTCACATATACATGCATCGATAATATAATTTAATCCAACTTCATCCATTAATTACTTTTTTTATTTAATATTATCAATAATAACATCATAAAATTTCTTCTTTGCAATTTTCAAAATCTCTTTCAATGTAAATTCAACTTTAGAATTGAGTTCACTCTTCAAGCATCTCTTTTAAATTTGTTGCTATTTCAATATCAAAGAACAATTTATAAGTTGTTGACTTACCTTTCTCTCTTATATCTTTTGATTTTTTTTTTAATATTATTGAAGCATCTTTTATTGATAACTCTTGTGAAGCCATTTTACGAGCCTTATCTCTTTGAATTTGCCTCTTGGAAGAATTTTCTTCTCTTGTATTATCAAAATCTCGTCTTTTTTTTTTTTTTTTTTTTTTTTTTTTTCCTATCAAAGCTTCATATTTGCTCTTAAAAATATAAGCATGTACTAAAAAAGCTTCTATAAGATCCTCCCAATTTGTAATTCCATGAATTATTGCAATAGTCCTCAAAAAACTTCTTGTAACATCTTTTTTTTATACATTGTAGAAATGGTAGAAGACCAAAGTCTACTTGGTTCAATATTTTCAAAAAAAATCTTATTTGCCATCATCATCTACTCTAGCATGATAACTTATAATTTTCATTGTTGCAATTCTATTTTCTATAAAATAACCCTTAATTAATGCTTTCATATCTCAGTTACTAAAGTTGATTTGAAAAAAATCACATATATTCTTTAATGCCACTTTTCCATCTTTTCAAAAAATAATGCCTTATTGTACCATTTTATTGAATTTATTACAATCTTTTTAAAAATAACAATCATTGTCACACTAAATACATCTTTGTATATATCTTGCTTAGAAGGAGACTTTGGACTTGTTATAGAAGTCTTTTCCTCAAGCATTTCAAGTTTGATTTAAAGATCCCACATCCCATGTATAATTTTCATAATTCCTATATCTTTTTTTTTTATGTAGTCACTGAAGATTAGATAGTAGGTACTATTAATTGTGAAGTAGGCACTTGGATTTTAGATACTTGTACAATTCTTTGAATACCAATCTTATCCTTTTTCTTTTTTCTTTTTGCAAGTAATCCCATTGCATCTTCTACTTCTTTCCATTTTGTTATTAGCTCTTCATTCTTTTTCTTATCTTCAAGAAGAATTTCTAACTTTTCTTGCAATTCTCTATTAGTTGCTCAAAGAAACAATTCAACCTTCTTTGATTCCAATGTTATCTTCTCCACTTTTGATAATAAAAAATATTGCCTTTTAAATTCTCTTAACAACTTTGTAGCTTACAATTTCTTATTAGAACGCTTAATCTATTCTAAAAATGACTTCTTAGTGATCCAATTAAAGTCTTCTAAGAAATACTCATTCCTTAAAGTATGGGAGAATGTCTTCTAAGAACTTCCAAATTGTCTCATAATTAATCTCATATATTCTTTTATCTCTGGTATCATGATAAGCTCAAATAATAGAATCATCTCCTTTTCAAAAACATGATTCAATTCCATTTCCTACACATAATAATTCAAATATTTAAAAATATTCCATCCATCAAACTAATCAACTTTATTAATCACTGCTTGTAATGCTTTGATTGCCAAAGCCTCCTTGTGATCATTGTCTTGTTGTTGTTGTATAAATAATGTAATTGCTTAAAACATATTTGTAATATTTGAATCTAAGGACATACCTTATCCACGAGTAAAAAATCTACTTGAAGCTCTACTTAAAGATTCACTTGAAGCACCATCCAAAGCTCTATTAAAAATTCCAAATTCAACTTTCTTGTCTTTGTATGCCATCAATTTCAAATAATCACAAATAAAATCTAGTACCTTCTACCTCAAAAAATTTTGTCAAGTTTACCACTTATATTGTATTATGTATTGTCTTGTTTGGAAATACATTAGACATCTGGCTGTAGAAGATGAAGTTGTGTTTTATAAATATGCAAAAAATCCTAATAGGTTTTCACCCATATAAGAAAAATGTAATTTGAATCTCAATTCAAAAGTATTTAAAATCAATACAAAGTGCTAAAAAATATTCTTCTTAATAACTTCAATCATATATAAACTCCAATTGCCTTGTTATTTTTATAATTAGTCAACTTCAATATTTTTTTGTAAGTCCTAACTCTAATTAGTGAATTTCAACAAGCCGTAACTTTTAATTTGACCATCTACTTGATGGAGAATTTTATACACAAATGCCACTATAAGTCTTCTACATATTCAAAAAATTTGAGCCCAATCCAATTTACGAATTGCAAAAAAAATATCCTTAAATCGTATTAGTGTCACTTGGCCACCAACTTGAAGTTGATGCAAATGTTCTAGTAGCAATTTTTCTTTCTTCAATTGTTAACTATAATTCAAAATTAATATATAATTTAATCTTTAAGTCTTCTAATATCATGCCAAATTTTACCTTATTTTGATTGATAGATCTCTAAATATCACAAAAATCCTAAACAACCTCAAACTACCAATTTTTAGTACCTCTATTAGAAACATATACTTTGGAGATTCATAGAATCCTTTAGAATATTTTAGAGATTTGTGAGTTAGTGAAAGTCAGTTGAGAAGCTTTCTAATTGGTGAAAGTAGCTTGAAAAGCTTCGTAGTTAGTGACCAGGAATCTAGTAAAGCAAGAAAGATTATACATAAAACACAAATTATCTGTTCTTCAAAAAGAGATGGTGATGAGATGGAAAGTGACAGCTACTCAATTTTATATTGGGCTAGGGCTACTACAAAAACTCAAGTGAGGTTGGAAGATTCTAAAGATTTAGTTTTAACCGTGGTTGATCATGGATGAGAAATCAATATCATATCCAAGCGGGTGTATGAGAAGAATAAGTGGCCAATTGATATTAACCATGGCTGGGTGATTAGAGCTGCAAACAATGAGCAAGATGATCTATATGGCGCTTGTCCAATTATGAAGGCTAAGATTAGAAATGTAGAGATAAAATAAAACTTTTTTGTGTAAAATTCTATTACATATCCAGTAATATTTGGTCAACCTTATATTATAGCTGCTAGGATGGAGACTATAGTCTTAGATGATGGTTCATATTATACTAGGATTTGTAGTTGTGATGAAAAAAAAGTTGTATAGTTTCTTATTATTAAGCCTATTCATAAAAGGCACAGAGAGTAGCTAAGAAAGATACCTTTAGAGTGAGAAAATAGATTTTTGGATTTCTAAATGGCACCTCTGTAGGATGGGGGTACATGGATGTAAATGGATTATTTACAAATCTCAATATAGATAATTTGGATTTTGATATTTTGGATTTGATTGATGATGGATTTATAAGTATTTAAACGATTGAAGATTCAAATCCAATAAATAGGAGAAGAATAAAGAAATAAGAGAAAAACTTAAAAGAATGGAATTAATTTTAAATGATGAAGCCATAGTAGGAATACTAAAAGAAGTTGGTTTGGAAGATGGATTGATACAAGTTATAGAGAACTTAGTTACAAGGATAGATGAAGATGTTATTATAGAGATACAATCAAGGGAGGTTTATGAAGAGTTGAAGAAGCTAATAACATGTATTGGATCTGCTACAAGCTATGGATTGAAACCCGAGGCTATCTTGCAAACCAAGTATAAGACTATGGCCAAAAAAGTGAAATTAGTGGCCACTCAATTATCACCTAATACTATAGAACACATCAAGTAAGTAGTCAAGGAACTAAGATTGAGAGAGAAGCACAAAATTGAGCATTAATTTACTCAAGAGTCATTGGCTAAGTTGAAGATTGGAAAAGGTGATTTCTTGATAGCACCAGAAAGGATGATGTTTCAAAAAATGCTTATTTGACATGACAAGGCATTTGCCTTAATTTTTGATAAGATGGGATGTGTGAATCCTAGTATTGTAGCATCTATGATAATTTTTACAATACGATATATTCTATGGGATTTGAAGCCAATACTTATATCTAGAGCTTTGCTTCCTAAGTTGATGGAATTGTTAAAAGAAAAAGTAGAAATGGATATCCTTGAACCTTCAATTGCTTCCTATTCAAATAGATGGTTTACTATATCTAAAAAGTCAAAGGTATTGAAATTCATGCAAGATATGCAACGAGTAAACATGATGACTATTTAAAATATGGGATTAGGTCTTGTGGTGGATGAAGTAGCTGAATAATTTGTTGGTCATGCCATCTATACTATTAGAGATTTGTATTCTAGATATGATCAGTTTCAATTGGCTAAAGAAAGTAGAGATTTGATTATCATGAAGATTCTTTTGGGTTTAATGAGGATGCATACCTTACTTCAAGGTGCAACCAACTTAGTGGCTCATATACAAAATATTATAAAATAAATATTAAAAAAGTTTGTACATGAGAAGACCATCCCATTTTTGGATGATATACCTATGAAGGGTTACAAGGAAGAAGATAAGGATGAAACTTTAGATGCTAAAGATTGTAAGTAGTTTGTCAAGTAGCATATTGAAGATATGGCTTAGATATTGAAAAAACTTAAGTCAGTTAATTTGATATTATCTATGGAGAAATCAAGCTTAAGAGTTGATAAAATTTTGGTGGTGGGATACATGTGTGACAGGTATGGTAGAAAACCAAATCCAAAAAAGATTGATGCTATATCTAGAATGAAGGCATGTGAAAGTGTTACAAAAACTAAAAGATTTTTGGATGTATGTGTATTCTATCACATTTAGGTGCCTCACTTTACACATATATCAGAGCCATTATACAAGTTATTGAGGAAGAGTAAGAAGTTTATTTGGAAGGGTGAACAAAAAATAGCTATGAAAAATTTAAAGATTTTGAATTCACCACCTGTTTTTAGATAGGTAGATTATTAGTGTGGAAGACCAGTAGTTATAACAATGGATACAAGTTCAATAGTAATTGGATGTGCTATTAGACAAGATGATGGAAAAAGAAAGAATTTTGTTATAAGGTTTGGAACCAAGATTCTTACAAAAAGGCAAAGGACTTATCTACAAGTTAAAAGAGAACTTTGGAGAGCACTCACTGCTCTAAAGATTGAGAAGAATTATTTGATTAGAGCTAGAGTGGTTTTGGAGACAGACTATTTATCTTTACTTGGAATGATAATCAATTACATTATTCTAGATATTGTTATATTGAGATGGATAGCCTATATAAAAATATTAAATCTTATTTTGGTACACATCATTAGTAAAAAGAACTTAGTGGCAATCATGTTGTCTAAAACTAGATATACCTTTGAAGAAAAGATGATGGCATATGAAGAGAGTGAATATCAAAAAGAAAAGAGCTATGAATATTCATTTGCTACTGATGGAGTGGATTTTGGAAATGAGGTTCAAATCTTCCATGAAGATTTATATGAAGGCAAATATGAGTCATCAAATTGATTCATTCCTTGTTTTAGAATAAAAGAATATATTTAGAGTGCCAAAATTATATTTATAAAGTGAAGATGTATTTAGATGATGCTAAATGAAGGAGAATAGTATTAGTGAGAAAAAAATATGATCTTAGTAAGTCTTGGAGGTAATTATCTTAGTTAATTTAGTACTTTTCTTAATTATAAGAATTAACATTTAGTTATTGAGATCAATGTCTATATTGGCATTCTATCTTTATGTACTACTTATTAAAAATATATAAATATTATTTAGTAGATAAAAGAATCATGAGAAAGAAATTCCATGTCTTTTAAATTATTTATATAGAAAATAGGATTTTTAATAGTTTTAAATTGATTTTATTATTATAAAAAATCACCAAGGTAGAATAAAATAGTTTGAAATTGATATTATTACTTTAAAAGTATTATGAGAATTTTTAGAATTTATTTAGAATTTATTTAGAATTTTTTAGGAATTTTTAAAATAATTTTGAAGACCTTGGTAAAAATGAATTATACCACCTTGGGAGCCATTATGAAGAATTGGAATAAGATTTGAAGACCATACAAGGTTCCTAGGCTAATTGGATGTTTTTAAATACCATGGTGAAGTCAAAATTGTAAAATAAGGAGTTTTACTAGTAGAAAATAGGAGGACTAGCAACTAGTATAGTCCTTGTAAGAATAGAGGTGCACAAGTCCCATATGGATTGAGGCACCTTGGATATAGGTAGGAGGATAAGACTAAGGCCTTGTGGCCCCTCTAGAACACCCTTATATACTCCTTGTGAGTCTTGGTGAGGTTCAAACTCATGACCTTTTAAGCAAGTTATCCTTGAGATAAAAATTTTCTATTTCATTTTTTTATTTTATTTATCTTCTATCTTTAGATTATCATAACTTATTCATAATAATTTGAAATTATATGTTCTTTATACCGTTAGAAAGATAAAAAAAATTATTTGAGTAAAAATATAATTTTTCTTTTTTCTTTTTTCTTTTTATTAAATAAAAATATAGTGAATAAACTGTGACTAGTTTTGTGGTGTGCAATTACTCAATTGCACATATTTTACTTGTTTTGTGTTGTTCTTCTCCTTCATTGTTGTTTATTGCTCCTTATACTTTACACCAAAATTTATAAACAACTCTTAATTGAGGCCACTTTATATTTTGGATTGAGGAATGAATCTTATCCTCACATACATGGTGCGTTTGCCGGGAGGTGGTGCTTCTAATTGTGTGTGTGAATGTGGAGT